>VMKM01002465.1:0-70584 GCA_008360985.2 Macquaria ambigua
TCAATCATCCAGTCTATAAAATGTGAAAAATGTGAAAAATGAACATTGAATTGCTTGATATGTCCGACCAACAGTCCAAAATCTAAAACTTTTCAGTTTACTATCACATAAGACAAAGAAAAGCAGCAAATCCTCACAGCTGAGGGTGGAACTACACAATGTTCTGTATTTTTGCCAGAAAAATAACTTCGATCAAAATAGTTGAAGGTTATCTTTCCGTATCCGTACATTGACTAATCAATTCACTGACCAATTGTTTCAGCTCAAATTAACATCAGCTCAGTCATTTAAGAAATCCATTTGAAATCCTAGAAACAGTCATCCAAAAAAAATCATTCATTTAATTTGTTTTGGTGAATTGATACCTTATTGATTTTGAACTATCAACTCCTTGCTCACTTTGTGCCCTGGACTCCCATTTCAGAGTCTGACAGCAACTCAGACAGCGACGTCTCTGGTAAGAAAGTGAAGGAGTTAAAGCTGCTGCCGTCTGGATCATCTAAGAAGGAGATGACTCCCCGCAGGCTAACCAAAGGCCCAGAACTACTGAACACCTCAACCAATCACACCGCCACCAGCTGCTCCCCTCTCAACCTACAGGTCATCAAGACTCCCACCATTGTCACCAGCTCCAGTGCCTTGGCCTATCACAGCTCTCCAGGCTCTTCCTCCTACAGCCTAGCCTCTCCATTAGGTAATGTGTTTAAAAATCTGTACGCAGAAAGTGTCAAAATGAGGGATGAAGGATGGTTTTAATAAGATCTGATATTAGAATAAAGTTTTGATTGTGATGTGCAGCAGAAGAGAATGGCATTAGAGATATAAGAAGTTACAAACAGATTAAAAATAATACAAATGCTAAACAAAAGATGTGGTTAATTGGTTAAATGTGACCATTGCTGCTACTCTTGTCCTTTTACTATCTTATTGTGAACAGCAGAAGTTTAATTCCATCCCACAGGCACATACAGTATCACAACAAACAGCTAATAACAGAATAACCCATCATCCTCAGATGACTATGAAGAGGGATTGTTACTTTTAGGGAGGCAGGAAGAAGGCGGTTGGTTGTCGTGGCCTAACCGGAGCTCTGAGGTCCTGTAGGTACATGCCTCAGAGCCCTGACAACTTGTTTGGCACAGCAACCTGGTTCATTTCCGCCTTCTTTCAATGCGGAAAGATTACCCAGATCAGACAAAATAAGGCATGTGTAGCTTGCCAGGAATGTCCTAAGCAGACATTCCAGTCTTTCCCCTGTATAAGTCATTTTATTTTCTCTAATGCTTTTTTTTAATTGGACTCTGTTCATCAGACAATACCGTGTGATGTAAATCCACTCCTGTGTTCATATATATCAGGCTTGGCATTTTAGTTTTATAATTTTAATTTCAATATGGCAGAACTGTGTGTTTTAACTTGACTGGTCACGTGATGCTGGTAAATGCAGTTTTGAAAGGCCAGTGCGCATATTCTTGGTTATCTGCCAGGTATGATTACTGGTGAGTTCAGGGTCTTTGACTGCTGCTACTGTATGTGTGAGGTTTTCCAGACATGTGTGTCAAATTGATGGTTGAACTCTGTCTCTTCACAGGCTTAGGGAAGAGGAAGAGGGTGATGGATGAGAAGGAGTTGATGATACCTCTGGAGTTGGGGTATGTACAAGAGGCTGAGCGAAAGAAAGCTCTTATAAAGCGGTTCACTTCAGAGTGTGGAGAAAATGTTTGTCACTTTCATGATCACATCCACGCATGGTCACAAATGTACGATACACACTGTTTTTTTTCTCAAAACCCAGGTGGCGGAGAGAAACAAGAATCAAGAATCTGGCTGGGCGGTCACAGGGCGAGGTGGCCTACTACGCCCCGTGTGGCAAAAAACTAAGGCAGTACCCAGATGTGATGAAGGTACCTCGGCCTCACAGCGCTGCAGTTTAGTCTACATCCATGATGCAGAAGCAAATGTTTTGAGGCATACAGATGAGCAGTTAGTTTGTAACAGGGATTACAGTGGGAATCATTGTGGGCGGCATGGTTTATGATTTATTATGGAAGGATATTTTTGCCAATAATTGCAACACGGCTCATCCACATTGCTCAGACAAATGCTTGTGTATCAGGATTTGTTGTATATTATCTATGTTATCGCTCCAGCTGCACTCCACCCCCACCCCCACCCCGCTTTCTGTGACCCTAATAGTGAGAGATGATATTCTTAGATTCACTTCTTGTGTCACTTTTTTTCATCTCTCCTTCCCCCTTCCAAAAAATGATTAATGGTTTGTGTTGGGATGCACAGCTTTGGCCCCATTTGTACAGTATGTTATAGTCCATAATCTACTTTCTTTGCTTCATCAAAAACTCAGCTACACTAAAGGAATGCCTTTGAGTGTAGTATGTGCAAAGAGAAAAATGTGTACTCATTCACTCACTGCTAGTCAGTCAGAAGGCAGTAAAAAGCCTAGCATGGCCACGGATAAATAAGAAAGGGCCTGAATTGTGCACCCCAAGGTCAGAACCGTTTTTCTCTCCTGAGAGCTTTTGCTCTTTTTTTTTTTTTTGTCCCATGGCTTTTATAATGATTTGTAGCACTGCACAGATGCACACTGTAACAGAACTCCCTCCAATCTAGTGCCTCCCTGTTGCTTTTCAATGTCGCTAATTTCGCAATTATTTTTCTGCCTAAACCAACGCAATTATTATTTTCTCTTCTGTAGTATCTATCCAGAAATGGAATAAGTGGCATCACGCGTGATAATTTTAGCTTCAGTGCAAAGATAAGGGTTGGTGACTTCTATGAAGCCAGAGAAGGACCCCAGGTGACTGCCTTTCATCTCTCTCTCCCTGATCCCTGTTCATCTTTTCATCTAGTGGCAGGCAAAGCTTAATGCAGCAGTCACTGTCAGGGCATGGATAGGAATCAACCAGACCCCTCAGTAGTCCTAGTTCACAGACCTCTCACTGTGCATGGATAAATGTAATAATCAGCTGACATTACTTCCACAGGTGACCAGTGATATATGTCATGTTATGTGACTGAAATACAAAGAGATAAATTAGAAAATGGATGTGTATATAATTGGAAGCAGAATAAAGAAAATACTTAAGCATAAATACATACAGTGCTGAGGGGCCAGAGAAAAACTAGATGATAAATGACAGATCAGTAAATGAGTAGTTCGTAGTTAATGCATTGTTGAGACAGCTTTTTACTGTGTATTATAGAAAATATATACATATCATATATAATTTAATGATTAAATTGTTCTTTAGTCACATGAAATGATGTATGTCAACATGTTGTTCACTGTTTCATCTCTCGCCACCCCTCCCAATCTCTCCATCTTTACTTTTTTCTCTCTCTCAAGGGTTTACAATGGAGCCTGTTGAAGGAAGAGGAGGTTATTCCTCATATTCTGGCGATGGAAGGTCGTAGAGGTCGTCCCCCTAATTCAGACCGTCAGTTAGCAGGCGAAGGTGCCAAAGGTTCACGACGGAGGAAGGGACGGCCCCCGAATGTGGGCGATCCACTGGTACCCGAGGGCCCCAGTCCCAGTGAGGTCAAACTTCTGCGCAAACTGGAGGCTCAAGGTTAGCAGAGGAAATGAGCCCTGAAATACATTTGTCATAAGTGTGTGTGCCATTAATCAACCAGACACTATTCAGGTAGTAGAGGCCAAGGAAGAGGTTACAGTTTTAAATATTTTTTAGTATATGAACATGTGTCATGCTTGTTTGTTAGATTCACCTACTTCATATGTGGTAATATAGATACTTTTCGAGATGAATCATCATTGTTATTGTGTCTTTTTTGATGTTACTGGGTTTTTGTGTGGCTTTGATAATAACATAGCTGCAGATGCTACAAAGTAAAAGCATTTTTTATGGCACCAGAACCCTCTGGAAGTCAGTTCTACCCTCACAAAAATATTTTAATCATGTATATCTCAGTATTTTAAAATGTTAATGGACAAATTGCATACATATATGTAAGTCTTTGTAGGGAAAAAAGGTATACATTTTACAAAAGCTAAAGAATTATCTCAGTCAAATATGCAAGGTCAGGCTACAGCAGCATTTAGGTATTCTCCTGAAATTTCTCACTGACAATGCCTTTCTTCTCGCTCTGTGCAGAAATAGCCAGACAGGCCGCCCAGATGAAACTGATGAGAAAACTGGAAAAGCAAGCACTGGCGCGTGCAGCCAAAGAAGCTCGGAAACAGCAAGGTAAACAAGAGCACAGGGCTGTAAGGATGTTAGTGGTGGTTTTTCGGTTGGTCAGTCGGTCACTTCAAACCACTTTGATCTAAATGGTTGAAGTATTAAGACCAGCAGGGCCTCTGGGGACGCTCATGCTGCTTATATAGCCTTTGTTTGTACGTATGTACATATTTATTGCACACGCTTTAATCTTATTTCTGCTCTAATCTTTATTGCTGCCGTGCTGCTGGTTTCAAACATTATACTTATACATTTTTTTTACTCCTATACACGACATCAAAGCTCAGAAATCCAATCAAAATCTCAAGGCTGTTTGCTTAGCCCTCAGAACTAGAACCAGACATGTTATATATTCTGAAATGTATAATTACACCATCACATTTACACATTTTTAATTCAACTTTTGCAGCTGCTAAAATTCCCTCAATGTGGAAATGAGCTCAGATCCATTGTATGAATTTGGTGACAATGATCACCTAAAAACTGCCTATATCTAAGCTGTCCTGTCTGTCTAAAATCCTAGAATCACTGTCCAACTCACAATTGATTACAAATAATTAAGGTTAAGAGGGGGGTTAAGACCTGGTCATAATGCAATACCTGCTGCAACTACAGCAGTATTGATGATCACAACATTTCTTTTTTAGATAAGTTACTTTCTGTGTGCACCTTACTACTTGAAGTTAGTCACTCAGACCCCCGAAGGGACTTTAAATTTGCATGCTATTATTTTTAATAATGTTTGTCATTGCTTTAATGAGTGTGTATGTGTGTTTCATTATTGTTTTGGGTGACTGACTAATCTTAGTTGATGATCTAGTTCTCAGAATTTCTTGCCCTCTTGTGTAAAATACATCTTGATCTCAGTGAGAACTCCTGAATAAATGAAGCCTAACAACTGTAATTCTCTCAGATACGAATACAGTGGGTTGCCCAGCTTTGTAGACAATAATATAACACTGACTTGACTCTTGCAGCTATCATGGCAGCCGAGGAGAGAAGGAAGCAGAAAGAGCAGATCAAGATTCTCAAACAGCAGGTGGGTCTGCTTCACATGTGTGCTGACAAATCTCTTTCTTCCCTTTCTCCTTATCTAAGTGTCCTGACACACGTAGTCCCTGTGTTCACTGCAGGAAATGCTGAATGGTTATTTTGTGATGCTTTAAAGCTTGCTTTTCAATTACCATCATTACTTCTAGTACTAAACTTATTATTGTGTCTTTTTGCCCACCCCGGCTGGAATAGAGTGGTTGGAAAGTGATTTTATCTGAGGATGTTTTCCAAAGTCTAAAATATTAAGAGATTATGTTTCTTTTTTTTTTCACAGGAAAAGATCAAGCGCATTCAGCAGATTCGGATGGAGAAGGAACTCAGGGCGCAGCAAATTTTGGAGGTACAGAATCTGATCCAACAGCACCTCTGATTAAGCAGAACATTCCTGGATAGCTACAGCCCCTCAGTCTATAGTGTTTTAATCTTCCTAAAGCTCATTACTGAACAGCAGCATGCATTGGAGGGAGCTGCGTCTTCTTAGGCATAATTCCACATGGAACTAATGCTAAATTGGTCTTGGTTGACGGCTGTTGAATATTAAAATGGCTGTTGCTGCCTCTTCAGACCTTATTTAAATTGGACAGAAAAGTATTTTTTTTTCATCAGACAACAGTAACAGTTTAGCATAAGTGGGCCGAGGAGAAAAAAAAAGGTGCTGTTTTCCACACACACAAACACACATGCAAAGATGCATGAACATCCACACACACTCACACATATGCAGGCACACACAATTATACTGTAGGAGCTTCAAAGTGTTTTAGCAGGACTAAATCAATTTTGAGTTGACACGGTTGACAAGCCACCCTTAACGGGAGGCTTCAACGTATTCACAATTAGGTGTTAAAGAGATACATTATTCATTCGCTGTGTTTTACAAATTTCACTGGCATTCAGGAGCATAAAATCGTTGCTCAAACCAGAAAACTGCAAACAATCAGTTAAAGTGCAGCAAAGCCCTCACCCAAGACTGATTGATATATGTCTGTCTCTGTGATTCTTGACCTTCATCTTTATTCATAGGCCAAACGAAAAAAGAAGCAAGAAGCCGCCAATGCCAAAATATTGGAGGCTGAAAAACGGATAAAGGTATGTTTATGTTTTTAACAACACCCTTGAAACAGATGTAAATTTACAGTTATATTCATACATACTGTATGTGGCATGGAACGCTTTTTGACCAAGAATCACATGAATTAGATTATTTCACATGTACCACGATGTGGGGCTTGTTCCAGTTAAGACGTAGTTGGCGATAAAATTAGAGCGTCCCTTTGAAACGGGCTGAAATTCCATCAGTCTGTAGTGATTTTCATGATATTGGCACAATGGAAGCATATTGATTTTTCCCTCATCTTCTCTTTCTTGCCTTCAAGGAGAAAGAGTTGAGGAGACAGCAGGCGGAGATTCTCAAACACCAGGTAGGCATTCATTACAACTTGCTCAGCCTCTTGAACGTAATAGTTACTGCTGAATAAAACCACTTACCTCAAACTTCGAATAGGAATTTTGCAGGTGTGTATGTGTGTGTGAGTGTATTTGTGCATCTATGTGCATTTAAATACAGGCATGTGCGAGTATGTATAAATGTGGTTAATTACCAAACATCTGTTTAATGAAAGTCTTCAGTATTTCTCTTTATTAAATGCCATGCTTATTGGTATTGGATATTACTTCTGTTCCATAATATTTTGCCAACTCTCTCTGCCAGGAGTTGGAGAGGCATAGACTAGATATGGTATGGGTATGTTTATTTTTGTACATCTAACACCTGCATCGTGTAACTGGTTGTGTTATGGTTGTCATAGCAATGCATTAAGTGTAGCACTGGCTGCTGTCATACTACATTCTTCTGCATGGCTTTCCAGCAAAACCAACAAAAGAGAAAAGGAGTCAGTATGCTGCCTCCATCTGCTCGTCCTGAGGGACAACTGACCCTGTCACGGTGGCCAGGCAGCTTCTGTCCCCCTCCCCCATCCTCCCCCTTCTACTCAGAATGCATTGCAAAGACTGCTAGCCAATCCACACTCACTGTCTGAAAGTGCACTCGAGGAGTTTCCATCCATCACATACATTGTCTAACTGTTGTATTGGAGTAGCCTGTGTTACCCATGAGTGCTTGACGATTTCGGCCCAGACATTGAGCTTGTGTCTGTTCGTCCGTGCATCTGTTCTGCAGTCCACAGAGTGCTGGACTTTAACCTGCCCCATCCCAGCCTCTCTGTCATTCACTGTTCCTGTACTCTGCACAAAGAATGAAAACAGCTACTGAGAATCATTTTGTCTTTATGGTGGAGATACTTACAGATTCCCTCCAGTTTGGTGGGGGTAGAGCACAACCGTTGCTTGACAACAGACCTGATAGACTGTAGAACAACAATATAATCAATTCCACCATGGGGACAAATATGGTTCTGAGTAGCATTTTATTTTGGCCTGGCTGTCTTGCTTGTAGCCCTTCTCACTCATACACAGTAGCAGCTGAATCTACAGGTCTGCCTATCTGTTTCACAGTGGACTCTGAGCCGATTGTTGCATCAACCCCTTGTGCCTCCACTCGGAGCACAATGAAGGGGGGCAAATTGAGATACATGAAATAATCCTGGTATTTACGGTTGTCACATGCAATTGTATTGCTTTTGATTTATTGTAGTTTGTTATCATAATAACCCTCAATGTTTTTTGATGAATTGGAAAGCTAGAAAAAGCTGAATGCCACAGGCTTTATGTCCTTTTTGAACGTGTCCTTTTTGAAGCTTTTCATTTGTAGATAAATCAAACCAAGAAGGACACAGGAATATTGTAGCAGAGTGCCTGGCATCTAGCCTGTTTTGTTTATCACACTGACAAAACAGTCCTCACAAACGGCACATTTTAGTCACTATGTGCTGGAAATGTCCTTGGCAAGCCCTAATAGTGGCAATTGTGTCTTTCTGGTGGATCACAGAGGGAATGACAGCCTGATACGGTGGAGCGGGAAACCTAAAGAGATCAAATGAAATGATAGTCAGTCACCGGTGATTCCTGTGCCCTTTTGCAGTAGACTGTGTATCATGCACCAAAGAACAACATAGATGTCTCATCCTCAGCAGTCACATACTGTGCTAATACTTAAGCTCCCAAAACCACTGAAGTGGAACTGCTCTGTTTGTAGCTATCCTTTACCATCCATTCGTATTTGCCGTCTCCTCACCAAATATTATGAGAAGGCTGTGTCAAATAAACATTAGCATTGACTCATGTAATAGAGTTTATTATTTTGATCGTAACACCAATGTGGCATATCAGAAGACTTCTGGCAACCAGCATTTTGTTGCTTTTGTTGTGTCAGCTTTAGTTTAGAGGCGCCGTCACCGATTCCAGCTGCTTCTCTTTTTTGAGCCTGTCATCACATCTACTTTGTATCGCATCTATGTGTTGCTTTTTGGTTGTCATTGTACTACTGTACTCTTCACTTATGCTTCCACCATACATGTGAAAGTGTATACATGTGAAGCATCGTTTTGTGTTTGTTCAAGTATGGTGCCTCTATTGAATTTAGTGCATCACAATTTTACATTAATACATACTAAATTTAGTCGACCTTGAGCGCTGTATGTGCAATGTGTGCTTGTTAATGTGCCTCTGTTTTTTTGCCACTCTAGGAGAGGGAGAGGAGGAGGCAACATGTAATGCTGATGAAGGCTGTTGAGGCTCGCAAGAAAGCAGAGGTAGTCCATATGCACACAAATAAATGTAGAAATACACACAGTCCACTCCATAAAAAGAGCCTAAGTCATTATTCCCTGGATGGATTCCCGCTTTCTCTCCTTTTTGTGCGCTCTTTCCCTCCATTCATTTTTTTTTGTACACACTTACCAAGTCAAAAGATTCTGGCCCTCAAGCACTTTTCCTTTGAATGCACAGCAGCATTAGGCTGAATTCTAATACTGCTCAGCAAAGTCAAGTAAACCTTCTTGTCTGTTTTCACATACACACAAATGCACACACACACACACTTTGCTTCCCTAATGCTCCCTTGAATTCTGGACTCTCTAGGAGCGTGAGCGCTTGCGGCAGGAGAAAAGGGATGAGAAGCGCCTGAACAAAGAGCGTAAACTGGAGCAACGGAGGCTGGAGCTGGAGATAGCGAGGGAGCTGAAGAAGCCAAATGAAGACATGTGTCTGTCTGATCATAAGGTAGTTAAGATAGTAGCTCATCCGGTCAGTGCTGTGAATGTTGAGTTGATCACACACAGAAAAGATTGTAGGTTTTAGTCCAAACACACTGTGATGTACAGTAGATGGTCAGCTTTTCTCATTTGAGTGCTGCTAAATATGTAGATTTAGGGCAGCAGGGTGGCCCAGTCACAACATTCTTGTCAGCTAATAATTATTATTATTATTATTATTATTAGTTGTAGTAGTAATAGTAGTAGTAGTATTATAAGTATTATTATTAAATAGTAAGTTGAACATTTTCTTGAGGGTCAATACTTACCATAAGACCTCATGGTAGTGAGCATTTTTATATGTGGAAGTGTGTGCCCCCAAGTGGTTAAAGGTGAGTACTGCATAATGTAGAATATAAGCAGGCATTACTATGAATTGGAAAGCACCATCTTGGTAACAGTCAACAGATGTGAAAGCTAATGACAACTTTTCTGCCATTTCCCACAGTTGTCATAATTAAATTTTCTGTAGTCCAAATTGGATTTAATGGATTTAATTGGATTTTTCTCTTACAGTAACACATACAACAAAAAACAAAAACAGCTAACAATCCTAACTCTACCCACTTTCCTCTGTCCAGCCTCTCCCTGACTTCTCCCGGATTCCTGGACTCATCCTACCAGGACGTGCCGTGTCAGACTGCCTGATGCTGATGCAGTTCCTGCGAGGCTTCGGGAAGGTTTTGGGACTTGATTTGAATGTGGATGTGCCCACCTTGGGCATGCTACAGGAGGGCTTGCTCAATGTCGGGGACAGCATGGGCCACGTCCAAGACCTCCTGGTCAAACTGCTCTCCCTGGCAGTCTGTGATCCTGGTTTGCCACCTGGACAAAAGGTGAGCTAGTTCAAAATTCATTAAGTCATGCATTGTACTTGTGTATAATTTTATATGTATAAATGGCACTTTTTGCTCTATCTGGTAATTTTAGTTCGGAGTGACTTTACACCATTATATATATATTGTTATTTTTGGTTTTAGTGTTTAGATTTAAGGTTTAAGTACGTTTTCCTCTACTGTGAATAAATGCAGATGCATATTACATTGCTGATAATGCTAAAATGAAAAATAACAAGCTTAGAAGTAAAATCAGCTTAAATATGTCAAAGTGTTCATCAACTTTACTTCTTTGTCATCCTCTCCTTCTCTATCAGACAAAAACCATGCTGGGGGACCACCTGACCAACGTTGGCATCAACAGGGATAACGTGTCTGAGGTGCTACAGATGTACATGGGATCCCATTGTGCCAATACAGAACTGGCCCCTCTGGCCCTCAGTCTGAAGACCAAGGCCTTCCAGGCCCACACGCCTGCCCAGAAGGCCTCAATCCTGGGTTTCCTGGCTAATGAGCTGGCCTGCAGCAAAACTGTTATCAGGTAGGAGAAGCAGCTGAAACCCAAAAGTGGAACTGTCCAACTCAGCACTGTTGAGTACTGGTTTTCTTAATATACTCTGTGACATATTGTTAGATGGTTATAAAGTGGTCTACAGTACTTCCTCTATCTCTGGATTCATATAATTAAAAACACTAAATTAGAAATCCAACACTCCTATTCACCAGCCACACACTGAAAGAATATATTCATCTACGGTGTACTGTATGTGCCTTTAAATTGCTTAACACTGAAGTTATTTATTAGCCAATAATGGTATGTTTTATTGATGCAGTGGAAAATGCCTAATAAAGCTGCAGTAGGGAGCAGTAATTTGCAGTAGAGTCCTTTTGATTGTAAGCAAAGTATGAAAGTATTAATTTGTGCTCCGGGATACTATTAAACTTTTTACTTTGGCTGTAGATAGTCGCCAGCCTCCCTGAGCTTTTATCTTTTACTCAATATATTTGTCAGTACTTTGTAACTGACAGGATTGCATTTCCTCTTGCAGTGAGATTGACAAGAGCCTGGATCAGATGGCAAACATGAGGAAGGACAAGATCATTATGGAGGGGAAACTGAAGAAGTAAGTTTTCTTTAACACTTTTTTAAACAAAAAAGAATGCTTTAATTCTCTGTACGCTATCACGCTGAACCTGTGTGTGTTTATGCAGGCTGAAGACCATTTATGCCAAACGCACTGGGAGGAGGGAGGCCAGTATGGGTGTGGAAGAGAACCAGTCTGTTTGCACTCCGTCCTCTGCCGCCAAACGCAAGAGGAAACTGGGTGGAGACAGTGACGATGATGATGACGACGATGACGACAGTGATGACCAGGCAGAGGAGGACGACGATGAGGAGGAGGAAGAAATGAAGAAGGTTAAAAAAGTGGATACATATGATGAGGTAAAAAGGATGGATCCATTATCAAAAGTGACATTGGAGGGTTGGTCGCAGACATTTACTGTATTTGCTTTGTCCTGTCAGGATGATGTTGACCAAGCCACCAGCATCGAGGAGCTGGAGAAGCAGATTGAGAAATTAGCCAAGGTATGTTCTTCTGTAAGATGTACAAGTGCTGTGATAAAGTTAACACCCATTAACATAAATGTATAAGGCATCAGAAAATGAATGCATGGTTGGTTGACAATGATAATGTGTGACTAAAAATGGGACACACAGTGAGATAAAAAAAAAAAAGTCTGTTGGGGAAGCAGCTATGAAGAGATAAACCACAGAAACGTGGAGTATTAATGCTGTTTGGTTATGCAGGACTTCACTGTATGTTGCCATGAAGATGTGTTTATTTTTTAAATACAATTTAATACAATACATATGCCACAAACATCTCATACACTCTAGATATTAGATTCAATTTTGGAAAACCTAGATTAATGATACAGAATTCTTAAAATATCTACAACCTCTAAATGCTTTAATATACAGTGTGTATTAAAAACAACAATGTGTTAGTACATTTTATGAACATGCACGCTGACATACGGCTATTTGCTAATGAAGGCATTAATTAGCTTAATAAATGACCTCATTAGCATGGCATGTAATGTTTAATATATCACGGCGATTACAAAAGGACATTAGGTAGCAAAAGTGTCTTTTGTTTTCCTGATGGTCTATAGATCAAAATAATGTACAGAAATCACAGAGTATGTTTTGTACCATTGCAGCAACATCATCAGACCAGAAGAAAGCTGTTTGAAATATCCCATTCTCTGCGCTCCATGATGTATGGCCAGGACCGATACCGCCGCCGGTACTGGGTACTTCCCCACTGTGGAGGGGTCTTCATTGAAGCCATGGAGAGTGGAGAAGGTAGTTACAGTACAACACACAGAGAGTTTGATGAATTCATATATTAGGATGCTTGAGTTTTGCTCATCTGATTACATAGAACATTTTACACACACTCAAAAAATATCTGGAAAATACAAATGATAGTAACAGATTTGACGTTGCAGGAAGAGGAAGGAAGACATGTTATAAATATATCTGTTTAGCTGCATGTTCAGCTGTTTTAGGCAGAATGAAACATGCTGATGATGCTTTACTTTATCTTAATTCTCTTAGAGTAATTTGAGATTGCATCTGTAAACTATAATAATCAAACACAGCTCCACTTATCTTCCAAAAGCAAGTGTAGAATAATGTTACAGAATAATCAGCTCTCAGATGTAATATCAACCACAGTAGTTGAGTTTTCAGCTACATTAACCGTACGCTCTCTTATTTCCTTGCAGCTCCAGAGGAACTGGAGGAGGAGCGGCAGAGGAGGAGGAGAGCAGCGGAGGAGGTCAAGGTCAAAGACGAACCTCAGGAGATCGAGGTGCAGAAGGAGAAATCCACCAACCTCGATGGGCAGGGCATTCGAACACAGGGCTTGGAGCAACAGAAAGAGGAGGAAAAGGAGCATGAGGGGAAGAAAAACTCCCCGAGCCTCTTCTACCAGCAACCAGGCTGTGTATCCAAACTGTGCACATTCCGGGACGTCAACAAGGATGTTGGCAAAGAAACTGTGAAGGCAGAGGACAAGGAGAGTCCTCATGTGAGACAAAACGGCAGCCCTGTGGGCATTCCTATTGCCACAACCACAGCAACATCATCCTCCCCCACTTACAATACCTCTGAGCCGGCAGTAGCAACAACCCCCTCCATGGTGACCACTAATGACACTACAAACGTCCCTCCCCCAGCCTCAACGTCTTTATCTGTCCCGTGCCTGCCAGTCCCACGTGAAAGCCCAGGGAACACTCCTCCAACCTCATCCCCTGCTCCATCTCCACACCTCTCATTCCAAGCCAACGACCAGCTACTCAGAGTCCTGACAGAGAGGAGCGGACACTGGTTCAGTCTGCTCCCTCGCAACCCCTGTGACCTCGCCTCCATCACCACAACTCCTCCAGGAGCACCCCGTGTGTCTCCCCAGGCGTCCTCCACCCCAGCGAGGCCCAGATCCCCACCTCCGTCCCCTGCCCTGCCTCTCACCCCTTCTGCTGCCTCAGCCTCCGCCAGCCCGCACCACCCAGCTGGTCTCCTCAACTACCCACTATCAGCCCTGCAGGTGAGGCTGCTGGCCAGATGCAAATAGAGATAGCTGTACAGTTATTTTTGCCATGTACCAGTTCACCTCAACTGTGACTCTCTGTTTTGCTCTCCTCTACCTCCACCTCCCTCACCCTTTTGTTTTTTGCCCTTTTCTCCCCAGGTGAAGGCAGGTGGTTCATTGCTAGGAGTTTCTTTTGGAAGCTGGCCCAGTGGCATGATGAGTCCCAGCCTGCCTCTGTGCAGCAGCCCCAGCCCCATGCCGGGTCACTCTCTGGAGGGCAACACAGCAGCCAGTGTCTCCAGTAAGAGTGAATCACCTTTACCTCGCATTGAGAAAACCTTATCCATGCCCTCTCCTACCCTGGAGATGCCCAAATCCCTGGACCACCCCGCACCTCGGCCTATTCCAGAGGGTGAGTGACAGAAAATTGAAGCAGAAGCCGTAATCAACCCCCATTGTTTAATTGAAAATAATTCACCTGCCTGAAAAGATTTCACTTGCCTGAATAATCCAAGATAATTGGATTAGGGAACGTTCTGCTCTCCTGTATGCAGTGTCATTTGGGTATAACAGCTGAATGAAGCACCTTTTTACCGTGATGTATGTTCAGTGTCTTTTAGCTTACATGCCTGTTTGTGCTCATTGTCTCAGAGATGCTGACAGGGTGGTGGCGAGTGTCTGACATCGAGGAGCTGAGGGCTTTAGTCAATGCTCTCCACAGCCGAGGCATCAGAGAGAAGGGCCTCCAGAGGCAGATGCAGAAATACATGGAGATCATCCCCCAGGTCTGCACCAAACACAAAGACGGTGAGTGTCTCAACACTTCTTCTGAGCACATAATAAGCGTATGTAGCTTGGATTCATGAACAAGGTTGAAAGCATGTAGAAAGTAGATTATTTTTATTGCAATAGATGCAGATTTGGCATGCTGTCATTCAACCTTCAAAGCATGTCCTTGATGATCCATGAATACACTGCAAACACTGTATTATTTATGATTGAGCTAAATGAATAGCTGTGCATGTTTGGCTACATTGCTCATGTGTTTACCTACATCAGTGAGTGTGCTTGTGTGTGTATTCATGGCTGACTGATATCCGTCATGTCACTCATCTAGTGGCCATGATCGAGCTGCGTGAGCTGGAGGAGAGCCAGGTCAGTGTGGAGTCGGTGCGGGGCTGGTGTGTTGAAGAGCAGGCGATGGAGATGGACATTGCAGTGCTGCAGCAGGTAGAGGAACTGGAGAGGAAGGTCACCGCAGCCAGCCTGCAGGTCAAGGTAAAATACTAACACAAGAACACAAATACCCCCCCCTACACATTTTGTTAGTAGTGTAAAAAATATGTTTAAACGTGTGGAGTGGTGAGATCAGAGGCCAAAAGACTGAACAGCTGATTTCCTCTGCCAGGGCTGGACATTTCCGGACCCTCAGTCTGAGCGAGAGGATCTGGTGTATTTCGAGCACAAGCCCCCCACCAAATCAACGCCAGCGTCAGCAAACGCGGGAGACAAGGACTCCAAGGAGCATCCGGAGGAACGGGGGGAGAAGGGCGGGGTGATGCGTCACCCGGACAACCCGCTGGACATAGCAGTGACACGTCTGGCTGATCTGGAGCGCAACATCGAGAGAAGGTACCTGAGGAGCCCCTTAGGTACCACCATTCAGATCAGGCTGGATAATGTGGGTACGGTCACTGTCCCTGCCCCCGCCCCATCCACTAGTGCTGACAGGGAAGGGTAGGTCATTTCTCCAACCGAAGCTCCCCACTCTCCCACTAAGACCCTTTCCTCTCTCTGTGTGTGCTTTATGTTTCCCATATTTCTCCAAAAGTGAGGGTCTTTGCTGCTTTCACAGCAGATTTTTGTGGTGGCTTGTTGCATTTTTGTTTGTTTCTTTGGTCTTGTGCAGTTTTTTGGGTGGGGGGGTGGGGGAGAGACTCCTCTCAGCTTCATTTCCTGTATAGGCATTGTTTACTGGTTTACTGGTTTGTTTGTTTTTCTGCAGTCATCTGCATGGTGTTGTGCATCAGTAACCTTGGTTATGGGCATACTCATGGCTCCCACTATACAGCATACACACAGGTTTTACTCCTTCACTCTTTCTGCATGAACGTCCCCTTAACATAACAAAATCGGTGTGTACCTCCCCCCTGGTGCCCTGCACCCCTAAAAATCCTCATGCCTGTCTTTGCACAGCTGGAGCTCTTTCTGGTCTGCTGTCTTGTTGGCGGCTGGCTCAACTGATACAGTTTACTGCTTGGTGTGTGTGTAAATACGCCCAAATATTCACATTGCATTTTTGTTTTTCATCACCTTGCCATCTTTCCTCATTATCTTCTCCCAGAACTGAGGAGGAGGTGGCCCATGGTATGAAGGTGTGGAGGAAGGCCCTGACTGAAGTGCGTAGTGCTGCCCAGCTGGCCATGTGTATCCAGCAACTGCAGAAGTCTATCGCCTGGGAGAGGTCCATCATGAAAGTGGTGAGCAGAAGATAAAATAGAACCATAGCATATTTCCACCCCACTAATCAAAAACAAACTCTATTCAGGAAGTTGTACGCTTGTTTTTAATGGATGCACTTGGTTTTTTTTCCAGTACTGTCAGATGTGCAGGAAGGGGGATAACGAGGACCTCCTCCTGCTGTGTGATGGCTGTGACAAAGGCTGCCACACTTACTGTCACAAACCCAAGATCACCAGTATCCCAGAGGGAGACTGGTACTGCCCGGCCTGCATATCCAAGGTATCAGAGCCATTTATGATGCATTCAATTGATTCACACCTTCCTCTGTAATATAGAAATTTATGAAAATATCCACACCATATACAGCATTTGACAGTGTTGGCATTTGACAGTCAAAACAGATATTTTGCACCATTTTCATGCTTTCAAATAATAATTTTTTTAAGTATTTCGGAAAGTGGACAGTGGAAACTTTTGAAAGTGGACAGCAGAGAGGTGAGAGACGTACAACAAAGGGGACGTTGCCATCACAGTATTCAGTATGCGTCTAAACTAACGGGCCACCAGGACGCCTCATGCTCAAACATTATACATTTCCCCTAAAGTTTTATTACGTTTCCTCTTAACTTTTATTGTCTGCAGCATGGATTTGGCCTTTATCCCATTAAGTGACAATAAAACTGTCCATTCATATTCATACTAATAAAATTCTGTGAAGCTGGAAAACAACAGATTATTTTTTCAAGCTTTACAAAATGTTTTTAAGTAGATGTGGTCAGGGAAGAAACAAAACAATATTAGTGGTGTAAGATATGACAAATTGAACTAATAGTTTAGAAAAGGTCAGTATTGGTATGATAAATTGGTCTAAGTTGACACTATATTGTTAGTTTTAATTGCACCAGACCTCAGAGAATGTATTTGTTTACTCTGTGCAGGCAAGTGGTCCATCTCCCAAAAGCAAAAAACCTCCAAGCAAACAAGTAGCATCCAGCGGAGGAGGTGCTAAGAAAGGCGGAGAGGCGAAGAAGAATGGGAAGCAGGCAGGTAACGGGGAAGTGTCGGAGGACGACCCGGCCAGTGCCAGCAGCACACCCAAGAAAGGAGCAAAAGACACCAACAGGAAGAGGAAAACAGAGGAGAGCTCGCCTGCTCTGCCCGCAGCCAATCAGGAGAGCCCTGTGTGTGTGAAGCGAGCCAAGACAGCTAGAGACAACAACAGGGACCTGGGATTATGCAGGTATGTGCCCCTGGCTTGCTCATACTTGTCTTCCTGTTGAATTCTTTGTTTATTTATCACCCTCTTCTAAACAGTTGTACAGTAGCTGCCATCTACTGTAGGACTGATTCAAAAAGCAACAGGGAGCTGGTGTGTTTTCACTTTATCAGTATGTAAGAATCTTCTGTGGTTTAACCCTGAAATTTAAGGTCCTCTTTTTTTTTGCTTTTCTTCCAACAATAAAAGTTATTACTCCTCCTGAGTGATATTTTTTCAGCACAAAGTAAGCCTGGTTTATTTTTTGGCTAGTATTGGTTGGTATTAGCTCATAAAAAAGACCTTACATCATATATAAACTTTAAACTTTAACTGATTTTTTTTGGCCACTTGGTGACAGCAGAAACAAGCTGTAAACACAAAACTGACATTATTATCACCTTTTAAGTGGATATGGTGAGCTTGTTAGCAAACAGTTGTCTATTTACACATCCAGTAGACACACAGCAACATTATCTTTCATTTGGAGTTGTGTTTGTGTCCACCTGATGAATACAATATGAATAGTTCACTTTCTTTTTGCTCTATTTTTGGTGTCTTTTCCAACTCCTGAGGGAAATGTCTGGCTCTTTAGCTGCTAAATGCTCCACTATGTTCACCAGGTAGTCACCAGCTTTGTCTGTCTGCTGTTTGGTGCTGAGCAGGCAGTGTACAGTGTTTTTTTATGCCGAAAACAGCTGCCTGCTGCGGCCCAAAACGTGAACCAAAACAGTAAAGTTGTGGGCTGTAAAACCAAAATAATGAGCTGAAAGACACTACGAATGCTCTGTAGAGCTGAGGGGAACTGCAGAGTCGGTTGATGACTCTCTGTGGGTTCGTTACTACTAGCGACATGTATTTGATCCATTGTTGATATTGAAATATTGATTGTAGCTGCTTTAAAGGAAGAAGAAATTATAAACTTCTCAGTAAAAGGACAGCTTCTCAATGTGATATTCAAGACGTTTTTCCCTAACAAATAAAATTCTTCATCTGTGTCTAACGGTGTGTGTGTGTGTGTGTGTGTGTGTCTGTGTGTGTGTGTGTGTGTGTGTATTTGTGTGTTTAACAGGGTACTCCTTGCTGAGTTGGAGCGGCATCAGGATGCATGGCCTTTTCTCACACCCGTCAACCTGAAATCGGTCCCTGGCTACAGGAAGGTCATCAAGAAACCGATGGACTTCTCCACCATACGTGAGAAGCTTGTGAGCAGCCAGTAAGTCCCCATCACCTCTGTTTGTTCTTTTTCTACTGAAAGCCTTCGGGGCCTTTGCGCAGAATTTAAAGTCAGAGTAGTGTTTTTCAGAAAATAAGTTTTAGTTACACCACAGTATGTGATGCATCAGCTGTATGGAAGTTGTGCTTTCTCACTTTAAGACTTTTTTTTTTTTTTAATTTCAGGTATCAAAACCTGGAGACCTTCATCATTGATGTCAACTTGGTCTTTGATAACTGCGAAAAATTCAATGAAGACAATTCAGACATTGGTCGGGCTGGTCATAACATGAGGAAGTTCTTTGAGAAGCGCTGGACTGAGCTTCTGAAACAAACAAACTAAAAGTCTGTTCAGATTCTCCCCATAAACCCATTCAACTTTTCATATCGGAGCACCAGGTTTTACTTTGATTCTTATTTTTTTCTGTTGGAGAATGTGGCTTTGCAGGATGGAAGAAGTCAAATCCTTATTAAGGAACCCATGGTGTGCTTAAGAGAGATGTCACCTTGAGAAAAAAAAAGAAAGTCGTTACATGAGGTGCGCTGGATTTTATTACAACAGGGATAAAAGCCCCAAAGAGTCCCAGAGAAATGGGGTGTCGTAGTGCAATACCATTCCCTGTCTCAGAACACTGCACTGAATTAATCCTCAACTGTCACTGATGTGTCTGCGCTAGAATACTTTCCACTACTTGTAAATAGTCTTTTGTTATTTAATCGTATTATAGTGAATGTATTTAATTTTGTAATAATTATTTATGAATCAAGGTCCACTTCATTTTCTATGAAAAGGAAGAATCAGCTGAACTGCTTTGAATTAAAAAAAAAAAAGGAATGTGTCTTTGTGTTATAATTTTTCTCCCAAATATCAAACAAAGCCAAGAAAAAAAACTGTTTACACTGTTCAGTGCTTTGGAGCATCAGAGGACTGTATTCATTTGTTCAAACTGTAAAACTGCATTTATTTACAGGAACAGCAGAGGAACAGTTAAGACAATGGTGATTCATGTGTATATACTGTTTATTAATGTCAATATTATGTCTTGTTTGGAACGATGTGTAAAAATTGTTTAAGAATATTAAGATATTGTTTATGCCTTAGAATGATTGTAGCATTCTATTTTAGTGAACGTGATGAAAACATTATCATAAATATTGTTTGTACAGTATATACATATCCTCTGCAAACACTGTGGTATCCTTAATCTTGGTAGTGCCTACCCTTCCAACAGGGGCATGTAGGGGATGTTATTGTTTTTAGTTTTCATTCTTATGACGACATTATTTTTTTATATGATTTCAATCCAACAAGGCCTCCAAAGTTGGACAGTGACACAGAAATCATTCCTCACCATAGCAGAAGAAAAAAAAAGGAACAACAAGCATTCAGTTATGCTTCCATGATGCATTTCCTCGTAATCTGCCACAATACAGAGGACCTAAGGCCATTTGTAACCACTGTGTTGAACCTTGCTGTGTGTTGTGGCCTGATGGAGGCAGCTAGATTTTTTTGTACCCAAGTCAAGAGTACTTGAAGTTACTTTATTTAAGATATTGTGGAATAAAAGTATCATTCTTTTGTAGGAGCTTTATTTTTCACTAGTGTGTGGCACGGACCTATTAAAAGGATGTTTTTCAACGTAAATGTCTTAAACTTGTTTTATTCCAGTGATGATGATGATAATACTTTAATGGCAGATCAAGTCTGAAATGTTTCTCGCATCACAGCAGCTCCATTTGCAACATCACAGAAAAGACAAAAATTAAGACAAAAAACAAAGATACATACATTTAACATAACATTACAATCACAGAAGACGATATCCAAGACCCTTCAATGTACATTTAATCTTGGATTAAGTTCCATGTTTAATTTTAGGATTGACTGGTGTACAAAAGAGTGCATCATCCTACAGAAGTGCTTTTGATCAATTGTGGTAGATCTGTGGATTAATCCCTTTTATTCTCTCAAATTAGAATTCATGTATGCATTTATGACCACAGTCTGATCCTGAGCTCAACTTTAATGTGTAGACGACTGCATATAAGGGCTTGTGTTTTCAAGCTTAACAGTCAAAACTTCGTAGAAAGTTTATCCAATACCTTACTATCAAATAATTAAGACAGGTGCCAAAAACACAAATGTAAAAACCCTTTAAATATCACAAAAATATGCATTAAAATTATGCAAATTCAAAAATAAAGCTATGAAGGTGAATGACTTTCCACCACGTTGCTTTGCCCATGTGAAATGTTCACATGGTGGATTCACAGGTAGACTATCGCACAATGGTAGGTCTAAATACATGAGTGCCTGACATGGAGTACACTACGTTGAAATAGAAGGACAAATCTGCATCTGTGAATTCATCTGGAGGACGTACAACAGGTTCTTAATCAATGAGTCAAGTATAATCATGCAAATAAATACTAGACATGCACAGTGATGAATTGTAGGTAACCACAGTGTTAACACCCATCACTTTTTATAAGTGTAATTACAAAATATTACCCATGCTACAGTTTCCAATGGACTCCAAATGGCCGTGTTCACACTTAAAGTCTGTGAAATCTGAGGCTTAATTCAACTTTATTGATGACAGTCAAATTCAAACAACAGTAACATATAAACAAATTTATAGAAAGGGTAAAGGGATTGTGCAAGAAACTTTTAGCATTCATTTAAAACAAAATAATACATAGGAGGAAAAATAAATAAATTAGGGGGGACAGATTAATAATTGAGTAACATTAGTCGATGATTTTATATGTTTCAAATATTGTTTGGGTCTTTGCTGCTTTTCTATTTTCATTTTTCAGCTTGACTAGAGAATTGTAATAGAGGTTAATATCAATTAGAAATAAGGTAAAGTTTGGTTTTCTATTGGTCCATTTCATTTAATGTATATATAAATAGTTGGATTAAAAAGATACCATTTTTGTCCATTGAGTTAATTTTAAAAAAACTATCACTATATATTTTGGAATACATGCAATGGAAAAATAAGTGAGGAATTGTTTCTTTTAGACCACAAAGTCCTGACTTGAGCTGCAGAGACACCAATTACACGACGAGTGACGTAAGCCGCGTTACGTCGGCGTCACCTGTTCGATGAGGAAGTAAACAACATTCAACTGAACGGACAAGACGACGGAGAAAGGTACAACACACTGCTGTAGTTAGATGTAGATAACATTACAGTCCGATTTCATTTGGTTTACCGTCTGAGTTTGCTTGTTGGGATGCTTTGCCACAGTTCTCTTTCCCCGCTGGTGAATAATATTTGACATTATTAACATGAAGGAAGTTGAAAGTTGCTTCTCGGCTCTGCTGTTAGCTTGAGCCTTAGCTACAGTAACTACAGACACAGTATCCCTAACGTTATCCCTAACGTTATGGCTTTATTGTTGCCAACGTTTGTCTGCTGTTTTCTCTTGGTCTGTTAGTGAAGTGAAGTGATTTTTCCAGATTAAAACAATATTAAAATATAGTTTGAGGTGCTGCACAAACCGATTGTTAGACACATTTCCCAAACCTCTCCTGGAGTACCACCTGTCCTGCATGTTTTAGATATCTCCCTGTCTCAACACAGCTGATTCAAATGATCAATTCGTTATGAACTCCTGAAGCTGCTTGATAACAAGCTGATCATTTAAATCTGCTGTGTTGGATCAGGGAGAGGTCTAAAGCCTGCAGGACAAGGGCCCAGGAGAGGTTTTGGATGTTGAGGGTAGAGCTGTAGACTTGAGACTTTTGACTCCAGTCAAACCTCAAAAATGAAGACTTGACTTACTTGAGATTCGACTCCCTGAAGACTTGACTTGAGGAATAAAGAGAACATTTCTTAGTTTATAACCTGCTAATATCCCTGAACAATAATAAAATAATCTTATATTTAATTTATCCCATGTACAATAAATGCTCTTAATTGTAATACATTATAAACTGCCTCTTGGTTTCTTGCACAGCTTAGCATGTTATTTTTCTTATCTTTATTCTTCGTGTGTTGCAGTTTAAGTTGCTTTTATCATACACCTTGTCTCATTCTAAACTGCGTACATAGTACAGCACTCTTCAGTTGTCTGTGTTTTTACTGCATTTGTTTCATGTTTTACATGAGTCTTTATGCTGCCTTACTGCAAAAAGAATTTCTGCTTGTGGGACAATAAAGATCTGAGCTATACTGAATATAGACAGTGACAGGCAGGCGTAACAGCTATTTATCTTACATGTTCAGTTATTAGACCTGTATTTATAGGGATGTGGTCTCAGCCATGTAAAACACTATTAGCACAGCTTTGAGAAAAAACATTCAAATGCTAAATAATCAGTTGTTTTATCGGTTTATCCAGAAATTGTCAGAATATAGTAAAAAAAAAAAAAAAAAAAGGCCCCTGCACAATTTCTCAAAGCCCAAAGTGGTGTCTTGTTTTGTCCGACAGTTGTCAATTCAGCGATTTTATAGTAAAGTGTTGATACATAAGTTTACAGGCACAGGTTGTAAGTAGAGTAGAGAATTCACAGGTAAACAGGATTGGAGCAGGTAAACAGTGCAGGCAGATACAGATTAGTTCGGGTTCAGGTGGCTGGAAAGCAAAGGCAAAAGCCACATTGATGATCTGGCCGGGAGCAGGTGGAGATAAATGGCTGGTATAAATACTGTGGGGGGTAATTGGGGAATGAGGAACAGGTGAGCAGGTGGATGTAGGAGTCAGGTGTAAGGGGCTGGTGGGAAAGTCTGAGGGCATCTGGTGGATGCATGGAGAATGGCAAGTCTGGAGAGTTCCTAAGAAATGCATGGGCCTGGGACAAAACCAAAGATATTCAGTTTACAATGATATAAAGAAAAGCAGCAAATTCTCACATTTGAGAAGCTGGGACATGCAAATGTTTGACATTTTTTCTTGATAAATGACTTAAACCATTGATTTATTATCAAAGGTGTTGCTGATAAATCTTGTGTCAATCAACAAATCGATTAACCGACTAATCGTTTCAGCTCTAATGCTGTGTACAGTTAATGATCACTATTCAGACCTGAAAGACTCGCATCTTTGCTTATCAAGACTTGTGACTGGACCTGGACTTGCTCTTAAGGACAAGATTAAAAACAGCTCTTGTTGAGGGAACACTGTGAGCTAATCAGGAAAGAATACAAAATTAGATAAATAATTTATATATTCTTATGTGTTTTTTAAGTTGAGGACTTGCTATCTCCCTGCTGTGCTGTGTGGGAAAAAAAATGAAACTGATGGAATATATTGCTATATCATGTCCATGCGAACCATTTTCCCTCTTCCCTTCGTTCCCTCTATGTGAACTTTAGGACCGGCTCTCCAAATGACGTCTCTGATTTGCACTTTACAAGACCATAGAGACGATGTCAACTGGTGCGCCTTCTCTGCAAAGCTGTTAGCGACGTGCTCTGGCGACAAAACTCTCAGGATATACAACACCCGTGACTTCTCGGAGCTGCCCTTCTCCCCGCTGTCAGGACATGGCTACAGCGTCCACTGCTGCTGCTTCAGCACCTGCGGACAGTTCCTTGCGTCATGTTCGACCGATGCGACCACGCTGGTCTGGTCCATGGACACGGGCGAGATCGAGGCCGTCCTGGAGCATCCTGGTCGCAGCCCTGTGAGGATCTGCGCGCTCTCTCCTGACTCTGTCCATCTGGTCTCTGGTGCATCTGATGGCACTTTGGCTCTGTGGGATTTCCCCTCCAAACAGCTGCGCAGGTAAAGTTGATAGCTTACATTTTTGTAGAGATGAAATGATTAATTTCATTTCTACAAAACAGAGAGACATCTCTCTACATACAGTACAGCACAAGTCTCACTCATATCTTGTCTAAAGGAGCTGAAAACCTCTGCAAACAACCCTCCTGTCCATGCATTATTATACTTGAACAATGGCAATAAAGTTGCATACAACTGAACAAGATGTGCCTGTTGATGCAGCTGCTGTTGGTTGTGTTTGTGAAGGACCGGAGCAGTGAGCGACGCTACCCTGGTAGCCTGCTCCTTCAGCCCCTGCAGTCAGGTGTTCATGACCGGCTCCACCTATGGAGACCTGCGACTGTGGGACCTGGACGTGAACCAGCTCCATGCGGAGAAAAATGCCCACGACCTGGGGGTCACCTGCTGCGCCTTCGCTCCCAGCATCCTCAGTGGTGAGAAGAACCATTGGTGTTTCTGGCAGCATTGGAGAGTAAAGAAATCATAAGAATAATACTTATTTTTCACATAACTTATCGTATCGTCAACATTTTTGGCAAGAATCCATCAAATCTGATTATTAAAAAGATTGACAGAGATATGTAAAGAGGCAGGATATTTTACAGTTGAACAATTAGACTTGACACATGTCACCTGTTACAATACATACTAACACATTCTTAAAACAAATACTGTGCACATATCCATCAATATAGAAGATGAAGGTGGTGGTAAAGGAAGGGGACATTACGGTAATATTATAATAATAATAAATATAATAATAAAGTTTATTTGTATAGCATTTATCAAAACCAGAGTTACAAAGCGCTTTACAACGAAAACATAAAACACAATAAAATACACAGTAATGTATAAATAAACAGGCAGGCATAATCAAGTATACAATGTAAAACAAAAGGCGAATTAAATTTAAAATAGAGCGGTGCAATGTCAAGAATGAAGTACAGTGTACCTCTAAAAATTAAAAGAAAATTATAAGAAGCCTTTCGATAAAAATAAGTCTAAGGGCGTCTATTGACACCCACCGTTCTCTAAGGTTTGTCAAAATCACGTCAGATAGGCGGAGCACAGCTAGACTGTTTGGCCTTCCTCAAATTTCACTATTAGGGACAATAACATCTACCGACTGGTTACCTTACATCAAGGCTGATTGTGTTGTTTGTGAAAGTTTGAGTACAGTCTGTGATTTGTTTGGTATCACGCAATATTTATTTCTTTGTTTTCGTCTTTCAGGTGGTCAAGTCGTGCAGTTTCGCCTGGCATCCTGTGGGCAAGACAGTCTCCTCAAGATCTGGACCATTAACAAGTTTGGCTCTGGAGGTAGAGTGACATATCTTTGCCTGTCTTTAGATACTGGAAGATCTCGCTCTCTCTATCTCAAATAATCCTCTCTGTCATTATTATGACCTGAGTTGTAACCTAAGATTGTAAACCTGGGTTATCCATGTACACTGTTCCTGTGTTGCAGACTTGGTATATAGTTAATAACTGCTAAAGTGCTGCCACACAAGGCAGAATTTTACTTTTATCTTGTTATACATAATGTATAACTGCAGTTGTTTCTTTCTTTTGTAGCCTATAAGATGCAGCTCCTGCACACATTAACTGGCCAGTCAGCTCCGGTCCTCTCCTGTGCGTACTCCTCAGATGGGCAGCTGCTTGTGTCTGGGTAGGATCTTTAAAAAGGTTAAGGAAGAATATATTTCTGTGTTTTCCAAAAAAAAAAAAAAAATCATATAAATTCTATCTATCTACATTATATTTCATGGGCTAAAACACATTTATAAGATTTCTAACCATCCTGATTCCCTCAAGAAAATTCAAAAGAAGTTGCCAGAGTTGCACGCCATATGCTAAATCTATATTTTACACCAATCTCTTGATCTTAAATACATCAGTATCCATGTCTTGATCTATTTAGGATCAAGAGATTGATTGTGAAATATAGATTGTGGACTTATAAGTAGGCCACACAACTGTAAGAGTGCAGTACTTCAGTGGAACCACTGGAGGGAGACATGGGCTGCTTTATTCCTCAACGAGTTAACGTGGCTCTGCACATGCTGTACCAAATAGTTTGTTATTTAAAATATTGCTCACATAATTGTATCTTTTTTTATTTCCTTCAGCTCTGTGGACAAAACTGTTACACTCTATGATGCTGTAAGTACCTCTGCTTTTTATTGATTTACTTAAGAGATTTGACCATAGACTTAAGTTATATACGGCCCCATTCATAACATAATGTAACGTTCATATTTTGTTTTGCGCTACATTTTTGTCTGTTTTCAGAAAAATGGTGTTTTGCTTTACACACTGAACCAGCACGAGAGGTAAATACTCACTTATATTTATGTGTTTAAGTTTTGTTTACCGGACTTTCTCATTGAATATAGGCATGCATTTGAATTCATTTCTCTCTTATCTTGCCCGAAATTTGAATAAAAGCTCAACTCAACTTTATTTATATAGCACCCTTCATACAAACATGCAGCCCAAAGTGCTTCACATAGCAAGATTAAAACAGCACAGACAAAAAAATAAAAACAAAAATAGACAACAATAGATAAAATGTTGAAAATAAATGAAATAAAATAAACACCAGGGATAAAAATAATATAAGAATTTATAAACTAAGGCTATAACATTACTCCAAAAGCCAGATTACAAAGATAGGTCTTTAATTTCCTTTTAAAAAGCTGTCGCAGTGTGAGATCTGTTTAAAAACATATATTTGATCAAAATTACAAATGTGTTTTTCTGGTAAAACATTTGAAACCAACAGGATGAGCAACAGTTAAGGTTGTCTCTGTGATTTTGAAAAAATAGAAACATTATAACATATTGATGAGGGGATAATGCTGTGATAATCCTGGCAATATTAATGTCGTCCATATTTCCCCTGTTTATACACCACCACTTACACACTTGATGTTTGTGCAGAATTCCTAAAAGAGGCCTTTCACACAGTTTCTCTGGCAACTGGTGGTAACTCTTCTCTTCTTACAAACATACACAAGTTTCTCTTTATTAAACATATTCTTGGGGAAAATCTGCTGCAAGATGCTTTGCAATGCTAACACTTAAAATCCACATGTATTGGAGACAATTTTTGCATTTCTGGACCTATTTTGTTGGTATTTTTCTTAATTCCACTGGACAAATATGATGAGACGTCACATTGATATATTCCAGACTAGTTTTATTAGGTTTTGATACCACACATTGTTCAGCCTGTAGGGAAGGCAGAGATGCCACAGACAGTACCTTTTTAATAGATTATGACCCAGTGTGGTCACAAAACATCCCTTTAGCATTTTTATGAAAAGGTAGGACTTCTATCACTCCGTCTCTCCCCCTACACATACACGCACATATAAGCCACAGCTGAATGATCACACTTACAAGCTATTTATAAGTCCATCAAGCCACCTGTGATTGAAAGGCAGAAAGCTCACTTCCTTTCAGTGGGGCAAATGAAAGTCATTTTGGAAAATCACTAACTGCAGTGGAAGTAGATGAGGCAAGTTGAGAGAAAGTGGATAAATGGCGAGAAAGTAAATCACAACACTTGACAAAATGCCTCCAGGAAACTCATTTGACTTCAGACAAACTGATAATATAACAGAGGGAGAGCATCTTGACATTGGGTTAGTGCATGCCTTTCACTAAATTCTTGTTGGAGGTTTTTAGAGAAGTTGTTTGATGCAAACTAGCTTTTGCTAGCGTAACCTAGCTCAGGCTGTAGAGAGATCGTCCTCATTAATGTTGCCTTGACTTTCTTGAATCTACTGAAAATTTTAACCTTATTTAGATCTTAGTGCAGCCTTTGACGTGGTAAGCCATCACTGAATTGGCCCTCTGATGTAGAACATTTCCATCCCTGCTACATATTTAGGTCTGGTTTTGAGCCGTAGTGCCCACCTTTTAACCCAGTAAGAGCCGAGCTGCAGCCTCACGTCAAGATTTGGGGCTTTTGGCTTCAGTTTCTGAATGTTTTGAATGGACATGCTTAAAGGTCTAATGCTCACAGAATCACTATTATCTTTAAAGTTACGTCTTACAACTTACTTTTACAGATTTGGTTTTATGTGTTTTAAAAAAAAATAAACTTCTTTCAGTCCTCTTGCCTTGTCTTTTTAATTGATTTATTAGGACTAAGCTATTTGCCTTTTGATTGATGAATCTCTGTGGAAACTTTTATTTTTTTAGTCTGTTTTTCTGTTAATATACAGAGACAGTTACACCTCAGTGTTAACAGAACCAGCATCCAGGTGACTACTGTCCTCTGCTGCAGGTACGTGACGGCATGTTGCTTCTCTCCAACGTCACCACTAATTGCTACAGGATCTATGGATAAGACTGTAAACATCTGGAGGCTGGAGGACGGATGCAGTGGCCATGGTGGGGAAAAACACACACACACACACACACATCACTCCAATAGAGTAACATCTATATTTTGATGATTAGTTACATTTGTTTTCTCTTATAATCTGTTTTTGTGTCTGCTTCCTTTACTGCACCTTGTGTCCAATGGAAAGGCGGGAAGTCGTTGCCTGGTTGGTTCTCTTTTTATCTTAAATGTTGTTTTTTTGACACTTGAAAATCTTTAAGACGCTGTATATATTTTCTGCTATGTCATTTGTAGTCGGTTAAATCTTTAGCAGGCCTATTGGAAGAGTTGCACCTCAGTACTAGAAGCTTTTATTTCACCCGGGTGCTGAGATGTCGCATTAGACTAGTTTCATCTTGTGCTGAAGGACACAGGTGTTGTGTACAAGAGGGCTCTCTATTCCTTAATCACTCTTCAGTCTCAAGTGTTGCAAGTTTGCTCAAAGATTGCATTGCATTGCATTGCTCATGTTTGCAGTTGCTTATTTCTTTTTCTGTGTGTTTCAGAGAAGTCTGCTCTGACATCAAGTGAAGGTAGGAAAGAAGAAAATATGCCTTACTAGTTTTAGTATATTATGCTGGGGTGCCTGTAAAAATCAGTGAATGAGACACCACTTCTCACACAATATGTGCACAAAAAACTGAAATAATTTTGTCATAATTAGGAATGATCATGTGTTTGGTCTACAATTTCTGTCTGCCTCTGTCTCACCTTTTAGTTTCATCTGGTGTCAATGAAAATGTCAATAAAACCTCCAGACATTTATTTATATTACTATACAAGCCGTGCTAGCCACAGCTGCCTAATCAATAATTAGTCAGCAGGATACCGGGATAGTCTTGCATGGAGAATATTTGGCCATTTTTCAAAAGATGCTGCAGCTGTCGAGGACCGACCGTCTTGCTTTGATTCCCCCTCTCAGGGGGAACCTCAGCGGGCCGATCGAAGCTGCTGGTCTGCGATTGGTCGGAGGAGGACGTGTCAGCGTGGCTGGTGGAGGAAGGCCTCGGGGGATTGGTGGACAAATTCACGGCCAACAACATAGATGGGACCGAGCTGCTCAGTCTCACCAAGGAAACACTGGCGTCAGAGCTGCACATAGGTGAGGAAGGCAAACGTCACACGCTGCTCAGCGAGTGCAACGCAATAATCTCTCACAGCCCTAATGCTTGCTTTTGTCTGAAATGTGAGAATATAAACCCAGTTTTATGGGTATTACATGCCTGGACTCTTGTAAGAATGATCACGGACGTGTGTGGATAAGGATTTTTGTACCTATTTACATGGATAAAAGGCGACACATTAAATTAAAGTAAGGGTGAAGGAATGAATGAATGTTAATGGGGGGGTTTACTCAGCAAGATTATATAATATTAGGCTGCACTGCAAAAGTACTCAGCTTTGGGGCTTCAGCAGTTCTGTAATCTGGAGCACTTCATCAGTTACGTAACCCAATCCCCAAAACAGTATTTCCCATAAGGTATAAAGTGGATTTACTCCTTCTATATCATTAGGCCGTCTTGGTTATTTCTGTGTCTGAAATGTTTTTTTCTTTTGGGAAATTTAGGTTTATCAGACTTTATATTTCTGTTTGGTTTTTTTTTTCCAAGATTTGCAACCACACAAGGCTGAAGTAGGAGTGTTATGTTGTTGATGTCAGTCTACCAGCTAAGCCAGTCTTCGTCATGTAGTTGTCAGCAAATGTTTGTTGTTTTGCCATGCCGTCATTTCCATCCCACAGTCGCTGTCAATCACTCCTCGGTTTACACAGCTCCGGCACTGTGACAGCTTGTGTTCACATTGTTCTGTTTTTAGCAACGTAGCATGAATCCCACCTTTTTAGCAGAACTAACTTGGAGAACAGTATTGAGCAGCAACATGTTTTATCTACTGCAGTGAAAGAAACAGGCATATTTTTCAAAGCTGGTAGTGAAATCAATAAGTGTGCTTTTCCTTCTAAAGAGGCAGCATAACAAAATGAAACACAATGTACCAGTAAGATTATCAGGGAGTCTACAAAGTGTTTTGTGTTCAGCTGTAGTTAGCTCTTTATTTTATGAGATCATTCATTTTTAAACTTTAATAATAAATGCTTTAATAACATGCTAAACAATGTTACTGAAACAATATTCAAATTAAATTCCCTTGAGTAGTTCCCTTAGTATTTAACTTCGAATTGGACAGACAGTCAGTCTCCCACCATGTTCACTCTCACCCACGCTCACATTTGCCATCCAAGAGTGAAAAGTGCTAAATGCTGGAATAACAAATGCTCAAAACCTTGATATTTATATTATTGTATATGTTAGTGTTTAGGTCAGTTCAGCTTGTTCCACTTGATGCTCCAGTGATTTCTATTTTAATGAGAGCACACAAAGTCTTATCTGTTTTCTTTTTTGGCACATTGCCTTATTCTCTTGCTTGTGTGTGTGCGTGTGTGTGTGTGTAGAGTCAGTAGGCCTGCGCAGTAAACTCCTGAGGAAGGTGGAGGAGCTGAAGAGTGATTCAGTGTGTTCAGGCATTCCTGATGAGTTCCTTTGTCCAATCACCAGAGAGCTAATGAGGGAACCAGTCATTGCTGCCGGTAAGCCAAGATCAGACCTTTTCCACTTAACACAATTTACATATAATGACACAACATATAAGTTAGAGAGCCAGCTCATGAGACACAGACTCCAAAGTTGTTTGTTTCTTCATTGTGAATGGATTTGCTTGTATTTGTTTGTGTAATTTGAGCATACTGTGGACATTTCCCAACAGATGGATTCTCATATGAAAGAGAGGCCATCGAGAGCTGGATCAACACCAAGAACCGCTCCAGCCCCATGACCAACCTCCCCTTACTGACCACTCTGCTCACCCCAAACCACACCCTGAAGATGGCTATTGGCCGCTGGAAGACCAGCCACTAGCATCCGAAAGACGTCTGACCCACAGTGCCCCAAATATTTTCCCTAAAGTAGACAGAGACCTGAATAGGTGCCACAGCATTTCAAGTACAGGTGTGTCTGATTTTGTTTCATTTGAGGCATTTGAACACTGTGAGAGTTTCTTTGTTGCCACTCATTTGTCATTTTTGACTGCTGAGGAGCAGAAAGGCAACATCATAGAAACATAAATATACTTTCAGCTTATTAAGTTTTTATGGCCAAAATGTTGGTAATCACTTGCTTAGTAGATACAGAGCAATATGGGCATCCCAGGGGTTTAAAGGCTATAATCGGCTATAATCAGTATTTTCATAGTAACAAAGCTTTTTAGCGAGTTTCAATCCATTTTAGCTGTTACTGTTTTGGTTCACTAAAACAGTAGCTGGAGAACATAGCGGAGCATTTAGCAGCTAAAGAGCCAGATATTGCCCTCAGGAGTTGGTAGAGACCAAAAACAGAGTTAAAAGAGAGTGAATATTGGACTTACAATCGCCAGGTGGCCAGAAACACGACTCCAGATGAATGATAATGTTGCTCCGTAACTGCTGGATGTGTAAATAAGCAAGTGTTTGCTAACAAGTTCGCCATATCAACTCAAAACGTGATGATATGTCAACGTTATGTTCACAATTTGTTTCCGCTGCCCCCAAGTGGACAAAAAAATCAGTTACTGCAGGTTTAATATTCACTAGCCTTTCATCTAAGGCTTGGTCTGCCAACTCAGAAAAATGCCTTAGTACTCTTTGCCTTGCTAAATGTTAGACTTTCTTCACCAGTCACTCATTTACTTTAACTTTAGGTCATTTTGCACAAAGCAGGTAGAACACAAGTGGTTTGTTTTGGCTGATAATGACCAGTTTTCTGGTTTGTTAATTTGTACAGAAAACGCATAATGATAAAAAAAAATACAAAATGCCTGCAACACTGTAGGCTCCTAATTAAATAAAAATTATAAAGTGCACATTTTGATTACTTATTTTGATTCACCATTTCTGGTGATCTAGCTACGCTTACAGCGCCTTAAACACGTAGCTATTTTGCTGAAACATTTTTTTTTATCTTAAAATGAGATGCATTTGTAATATACGTATCAAAAACGATCCTTGTGAAGAAAGCTAAACAAAGTGCTTTATAATGAAAAAAAACTTTGACTAGGAGGCCTTTAGTGTTGTGTGCATTTTATATTATTTATTACTTTATATTGACTGAATAACCAAAAGCAATGAGCTGTAAGTGTCTGAAAGCTACATAGAGCTACAGACTGGAGTGTTGATTTTCAGTTGGATCGGCAATACTAACAACCCCTAGAAATACAGCTTAATGGAGCTTTGATTGAAAATCAGTAATTTGGTTATCTTACTAAAAACACTATTTGCACTATCTGCTGGTAAGCATTACATATATGTGTTTTATAGATTGTCTGATCTTTGCAGGACCTTGCTTAATACAAACCCTATGGGAATAGTGCTTGGCCATCCTAAATCCTAAACTACTTGTTTAGGATTGACTTCCCTGTACAAGCTAACATCCAGCTTTTAATGAAATGAATGACGATAATGAAGACACTTCCGCAATATTCAGGAATTGCAATGTCCACATTTTTATACAAGTAGTTTATTCTGATGGCTTGGTTAAATGTCAGTTTAGATAAGTTAGGTTGTTCTGTGAAAAACCTTTTACCCATCCATACACACTCTGAAGCTTAGGCAACATTTTGTGTATTATACTGTGAAAGAAGTAGATGTAGAAATGTAGTCCTCCATTAATATTTTATTATACCACAATAATAATGTGGTAACATTCTGTAATCCGTAGTATGACTCTGAAAAGGGTATATGACAACTATGGACAGCAATGTAAGAAGTCTCTTAAGGTTTGTTATCCTCGCCTGTTGCTCGTGTAAATGCTCTCTCTGTGTCCAAATAAACCAATCAACACTTTATATGAATATGTCCTCTGCTATGCAAAAATAAATAACATATACTGTGGATATTGAAGCAATCTCAATATTAGATTATGACGAGAAGTTTCCAACAATGTCATGTACAGTGCCGTTTTTATCAAATGTACCAAGAAAAAGAATCTCAAGTACACAAAGTAATTTCTTTTGAAGCCTGTAATGCTGACAGATAACCACTTACAGGGAAATATATAATCTGCAAATATAGTGTACACCGTACAAATATAAATGTTTTTTAAAAGACACTTGACAATAGAAATGGTCATATCCTGCAACTAACAGCATGAGGGTTTTTTATATTCGTGCACAAAGCTTTCTCTGACTTCTATATTTGATATAATAAATTTAAAGTTTAGACAATATACTACTTATTTTTTTAAATCCCTACTTAAGGTATGTCTGGTTTTCTTGAATACACTAGTGTAGCTGTAGACATGTAAGCAAAAGCATAGTAGCCTGAGTTGAACACTGGTTCTAGATTGTAAATGCAGTGCAGCAGCATAACTCTACAAAACAGGCTCAGGGAAGGGAGCTGCTCTCGAACGAGTCTCCCTTGCTACCTTATGTGGGACATAGTTTGTTGAAAACAGCCTGTATCTGTGCTTTGATAAACTATATTCAGACGTTGGACTCTATAAATGAGCGTTTGGGTTTGATGGGAGCCATATGCAGAGCCGGGTTGTCTCTTGTTAGGCTCGCCTGTCTGTGCCTCCCATCAGGGAAGCGTAGCTGGGAGGATGCCGTGCCTCTGGCCTCCCGCTGGTGGAGCCGCTCTCCAAAATCCCGGCCCTGCTGCTGGCTGTTGGCCTGACTTCCAGAGAGCTGCTCCTGGAATGAAGCGCGTTTGAACTCATTGTTGAACCCTTGAAACTCCATTACTGACATACTGAAACTCTCCACCCCTCCTCCTCCTCCTCCCTGCCCCTGTCGGCTCAGGCCAGAGGTCTGCTGGCCCTGGACCCGCACTGATTTGTCCATTACTCCCATGAAGGGCCGGGGCTTTAGCTCAGGTTTTGTCTTGAAGCTTCCACTGCTCTTGATGGGGCACGGAGCTTCCGGCACCTGCTGCCTGCCCCCGTCTGATAGGTTCCCACTGGAGGCCTGACTGGAGCTGGAGCCCCTTGAGCCCGCTGTTCCTCCTCCTCCACCGCCCTCCCTCCTAACCTCCATACCAGACCCCAGAGCAAGAGCCAGGCCATCCAGAGCCACAGAGTGGGTGGAGAGTCTGTCAGAGCCCCTTGAAAAGCTGGAGGAGCGGGGCTGGTACATCTGGAGAGGCCCAGGTGGGGAGGAGCTGTTTGGGGACATGGGGTGATAATGCTCAGTGGGGCTGTGTCCAGAGTGTTCATTGGCTGATCCAGGGCCGATGTCAATACCCAGCACCGGTGCAGGCCTCAGGGAGGTGGAGATGTGCCTGCCTGGCAGAGGACTGGAGGGGCCACACAGAGAGAGAGGCCTGCCCCCAACTCTGTTCCCTGACTGGAGGGAGTGGCAGTGGTGATGAGTCCTGCTGCCCTGGTTCTGGGTCTGCCTGTTGATAGCAGGAACAGGCTCAGGCATGTCTACAAACAGTTGGTTCTGCACGTATTCCTCTTGAGGGAAACATGGCGACTGATCTGCTAAACCAAACGCCACACCTCCAGGGAGAGTCCTGTTTGGAGCGTACGGATTCAGAGGCCAGAATTCTGGACTTTTCCCACACTGCAGGCTCACTTCCTCACCTTCCTCCTTCTCTTCTTCCTTCTCTGCATCAGTCTGCTCTGCGGGGATTTGCCTCTCTAGACTCCCCTGTGAATAGACGTCTGTCTCCTCCTCTGTGGCTTGATGGTGGTGGGTGTGAGGGTCCCTGTTGTAACCCTGTGCCGTGTTGTTGCTGGATGCCTTCTGATGATGTTTGCATTCCTCCTCTACCCGCACCAGCAGGCGCCGGATCTCCCGGTTGGACGGGCAGAGTCGTGCTGCTTCATGGAGGTCTGCCAGCGCTGCAGCAAACTGCCTGGGGAGGACAGACAAAACGAACAAAGGAACTTTAAAAAATACTTAATTTACAGTGCCACAGCGACGTAGCATCCCAGTGAATTGCTGATTCTCGCAAGAATGACTTTCTGTTGAGCAAAATGATACTGCTTTGAAATAATATACATCATTTAATATGGTTGTACCTGCTACTCCTCTTGGCACGTGCTCTGGCATAATACGCTTCATAAGACCTGGGTTTGAGTTCCAGGGCTTTTGTTGCAAAGTCCTCAGCTATGCCAAAATCCTGTGTTTTCAGATAGGAAAGTGCATTTAGTATTTGAATTTCAATTTAAATATCAGACGCAACACAGTAACAAACAAACCCACTGTATGATCAGCTGTGTGTTTAAGTGACTAGACTGGAAAATGTTTGTTCTGCAAAAATAATTTGAGCCAATTCCAATAAAATAGTGTTTGTGTTTGCATCTGCATTATATGGATCTGAAGATCGAAGCCGGTTTAATGAAACAGAACTCACGCTGCAATCATTTTTATTGACCAGGAACTGAAAGAGAGGAGGAGAAACAGACAGGGAGCAGCTTGTTTTTCTGCTGGGTTTTTACTGCTCTCATCATCACTCTCAGGTGAATATTTAATGACACGAACGCATTGTGATTCTGTCCTTGAGAGTGAGGTCAAAATGGCAGCCTTGAATGTGAGATCGTGAACATTGCTGTTGAATGTTTAATGATGGTATCATGTAGTCTCTCTGCTGGCCCTTACTGCCTGCATTCTGATATAATATGTGGATTTAGCCACCACACTCGCACGTCCACTGTAAATAACCCCCTGTAGAGACACAGAGAAAAAGAGTGCGCTCGGTCTGCCAGAGAGAGTGACCTTATCGCATCACATTATCTGCTCCATTATTCATCGGCCACAGTGACCCTAAGGATGGCATTTTTACACAGTCTGTTAGGACGTCTGTCATCACCAGGGTGGGTTCCAAATCTGGCTGCAGGCCACACACATCTATCTCTACACTAACAGCACACAGTTATTCATTATGTCACCACCTGCTTCCAGGTCATTCTGCTTACCAGGGAGACATGAAATTAGATGAAAAGCAGAGATATTTTTACAGTGAGCTATACCGCTGCTGACGTTAACTTTTTACGTTGATAGAGATAAATTATATATCATAAGGAACCATCTACCTTGCCTTGCCAGCCCTCCTGCCTTCCCATCAGTGTCTAATAAACCTGCCGGTGTTAAATAGTGCATGAGCAGTTTGATACAGCTGTGAGCATTACATTGGTTTTCCTGCGGCAGCGGGAGAGGTTGAGATAGAGGGAGACCCGCAGGTCTTTGAGCCCTTTCAGCTCCTCTCCTTGCCCCTCACGAGGTAGCTTCCTCAGGGCATACTGGTATCGCTGGCCTGCCTCCTTCATACGTCCCTTCTGAGAAACATGCAGAAAAAGGGGGAGGGAAGGCAATTTTTGACACCTAATCCACAAAAACACCTTGTTTGAAGTCTATTCAAAAAAAAGGCTGCAAGGTTTGCCACATCCTCACAACACACTTTATAACATTCACCATAACGTACCTTGTAAAGTATGTTCCCTTCCTCCATCAGCTTCTGCAACAGGATGAGGAGAATGTCTGGTTTGGAGGAAGCCATAGCCCACGTAGCGTGACCTGATGGAGGGGTACAAATATTTATCTTTCTATTAACTGTCTCGCCTTGTCTCTTTTACTTTGTGTCTTACATAAATCACGTACCTGATCGATCGTGTGGAGCCGTTCTGTAGCCTTTCGGTTGATGAAGGAGAGCGACCGAGGATGGAGAGAGAGAGCGGCAAAGAGGGAGTTAGAGAAGTGGATGTAAAACTGCAGGTGCTGCAGAATAGAGAGTAACAATATACTGCATGGAAGTAAAATAGGCAAATATAAAGTCATATAAATGCAGAGCATGCAGGTGCAAAAGTATAGCACATACATACAAATCTAAGTGAGCTGAGTCTTCATTGATTGGTTTAAGTCAGATACAAATATAAATACACTCTGATCGTCAATTTGGCCGGATAGGTGTTGATTCAACTTTATGCTCATTTAAGAGGCTGTACTGCAGTTTGTGGAGCTGTTTAACTGTGTCGTATAATATGAAATGGCTTTTGGAATATTCTGGTTTGAATATAAAATTCCTAGAGGTGGGCTGTTACGGTAAGCATGGTGTTTATACCCATCTTGGATCCTTTCTTAAGCAGCGAGGCCACCAGGGCTGGGTTCTGGCAGCCAGCCGTCCGGTCTGAACCTCTGGCACCGTTGTTGTCGGCTCTCTCCAGCACCGCTCCATGTTCCACCAGGCAATGCACCTGGGCGCACATAGAGTAATAACAACATATTATATTTACATTCAAATTTAAGATTCGAGCAATGAAAAAATTGTGAGATATTTCAATCATTTGGTTGTTCACACACTGTATGCTTCACTACATTAGAAGACATTGGCAACAAAGCTGTCTGCCCCTTTATACCCTGATGATTTTGGAGAAGATTTGATCATCAGGGTTGTAGTTTTCTTACTCCACATGAACTGTGATTGCAAATTGACGTCCTGCATTGCAGATGCAAATTATTATTATCATCATTATTTTAGCCATTATGATTTATTTGTCTAAAATAGCTTAAAATGTGTTGTTATCAATCAATTATCATAATGTTTTGCTACTTATGGACTTCTCCACCAAGGTCTATAAAATGCATAAATTTTGGTAAGGAGTAAACAGCCCTCTACATATATTTTTTTCCATTATCAACATCATCTAAACAACAGCATGCAACCCACTGTATCTGCATCCCCGTTAAGGGCAGCTAGGTCGAGAGGAGTCCGTCCCTGTCTGTCTGGTTGGTTCAGGTCTGCGCCTGCCTCCACCAGAAGCTGCACCGCACCTTTCTGGCCCTTCAGACAGGCCCAGCTAAGTGCAGTCAGCTCCTCCTGATCCGCAGAGGACAGAGAGGCACCTGGGACCACAAACAATACAAATATTGTCCTGCAGTTCGTATACATTCAGTAAACATATAAAGGTATTAGTGGGGAAGGCGGGGACTCTCACCCTTTGACAGCAGGAGTTCAATGGTGCTCATGTGGCCCTCAGAGGCAGCCAGCATCAGTGCAGTGCGACCCAGCTTGTCGCTGATGTTGATATCTGCACCTTGTTTCAGCAGCAACTCTGCAACCTGGGAAAAGGAGGAAAAATTATTAAAAAAAAAAAAAAATACAGAACCGGTTAAATGAAGAACATCCCGTGCCTCCTCACCTGTGTGTGTCCATGTTTGGTGGCACTAAGCAGCGGGACCATCCCCCTGCGGTTGGGTATCTCCAGGCTCGGCCCCCGCTCCAGGAGGAACGAACACATCTCCATCCTCCCTCTCCCTGCTGCCGCGCTCAGCACTGACAGAGGGTCGACATAGAGATGAGACGACGAGGCGGATAAGAATATGTAATTGACACGTTTAGGAGAGAAGTAGAAGCAGGAGTGAGAAACGGAGAGAAAAACAAGGCTGGTTATTTCCATAATCTATTTGATTCTAACGCAGGTGTTGTAGCTCTTTTTATTACATTTTTGGTTAATTTGTTGAACTATAACATTTTGCTGAGGAAAAGTTTTAATATTGTCTGTTTTAATACAAATCTAGGTACTAGAGATCAAAGTTGTGCAAAGACACCAGCACTTTCTCTTTCTTATTCCTCCTCTTCAGCAACAAAATACAACTATTTCCAACCATAACTCTACACAACAGATAAGTTGCACCCTCCTTAACCAGCCAGTGTTACTTTGACAAACGATGATCATCGGCCCTTTTTTTAGTATGCAAGTCCTTCAGCTAATTGCGCAGCTGGGGTTAGAGGCAAGGTATTGATGCTATTCTCTAACCTCTAAGTACCCTTGATAAATGACATCATGTTTCATGTGACCACATGCTTCAGTGAACAAATCAATTGTATAATACCGCCTTTAAAGAGAAGTTATTGTTCTATATGAGACAAAGAAAAAACAAACCAAAAAAAGTCTAGTAGCCTTTGTTTAAGGTGACTTTGTGCAGCTGCACAAAATAGTAACAGGGTTAGTGAAGCTGCTGCTTTAAATACGCAAACTGAACCAGTGAAAATAATATTCTTATTAAAGAAAAGCTGTGATATACTGTATGCACTACTGTCTCTTGTCTCCCTGGTAAAGTAATCAGACTTTAACATGTATCCTTGACTGATCATTTCATCTGTGCAAATGGACTGTAATCCAATGATACTAACACTAAACAAACATGAAACAAAGCCCTAGTACTGTACATGCAGAGGTGAATGTTTCAGAGGGTATTTCATGCTCTCACTTTTTCTATCTCAGCACTGGAGGGGACTGTGTAATAGAATCATACTCTAATGGTGCTGTAGGCAGAGATACAGGCTTCATCCAACATGCTTTCAGGAAATGGACCTAACAGAATTCTGCAAGCTGCACTATCGCATTTGTGATAGAGGTAAAAGTATTACAATTGAATAACAGCTGCTTTTTAGATGCTACAAATGTGGCTGGACAAGATATTCTGTGTGATAAACGTGATGCGCCATTTCTGACAAAAGGAAAAAAAACTATTTACAATCGAATCAACTATTTGATATCAACCAGAGCATCCTAAAATCCTAATACTGAAACCAGTAAGTGGGTATCTAGTACTCAGTAATCAGTTAAAGAGCTCACTGTGTAATCATATAGAGGTAAATTAGCTGTTTAATATTTATTCATTGCACAGAGCTAGAATGTGCCTAAAATGCAACCGTAAAGCCCTTGAGCATGACTCTAGAACCACACTGATGGACAGAAAGAGGTGAGAAAGCTAAATTTATCTGACTGATAGGAGAAATGCACCCGTTTCTCCCCAGAGAGAGTCGTGAGCGTCCATCTGCACTGCCAGCTGTTCATCTTTCAAGTCAAGGAAGCTCTTCACCACCTGCAGGAAAACACAATTTTACAGTCCTCTGTATTGCTGGCTTGCTGTGCAGAAAGAAAACCAAAGCACCCACAGACACTGACCAGAGCAAACAGCAAAACGAATCTAACAAATCCTCTACATCAAGCAAGGACAGGCACGATGCTCTACATGAAAAAAATCAATTTCAGCAGAGTGTTCAAAATGTTTTTGTCATTAGGACCTTGAGCTGATACATACCTGTGTGTGTCCCACACTAGCTGCAGCTGTAACCGCCTGCTGTGCTGCCTGTGCTTTCCCAGTCACAGTCTCATTGCTGTGGTGCTGCTGTGGGTCAGTGGGGATCTCTGCTCCCCAATCCTGGCCCAGCAAGATGTTGATGATTTCTGCATGGCCCTTCAGCCCGGCATGGACCAGCGCACACTGGCCACTCTTATCAGCATGGCCCACCTGGCACAGAGGGGTACACAGAAGGACTTACAACGCTGGTCCTGGCCGGTGCCTGTAATACGCTGGCCTAGATCAGGCCTGTTTATGTCATCTGTCTCCCAGAATAGACCCTGAAACTGTGGTGACTGTAAAACCAGGGCTTTTCAGGATATCACTGGTGTAAAGGTACTGAGAGACAGAGTGTTCTGTCACAGATTTAAATCTGATTTATCCATTGTAATTATCCTGGTCACGCCCTACCCAAACCCACATTTGAGTCTCTTCCTCTTTGCACAGAAATGACACTGACCTTGGCCCCTTTCTTGCAGAGCAGGCTGACGATGTCAGTGTGTCCTGCAGCGGCGGCCAAACAGAGGGGCGTCATGCCGCTGTCAGTGGTCCCGTCTACAGGAGCGCCCATTTCAAGCAGCAGCGCTACCATCTCCACATGCCCCAGGTGGGCGTGGACAGCCAGAATGGGGGCGTGTCCTATCACCTCTGTACACCAGGTCACACTAGCTCCACCTAGCATCAACAGACGACTTACCTGCAGGATGAAAAAGATGACTAGTATATCTCTGTATTTAAGAATATTGTGTTGTATGAGTGTTTTTCTAATGTAGAGCACGTGTATGTCACCTTGATGTTTGGTGTATATAGGTTCCTCAGGGAGGCCAGCGCAGCGGACAGACTGTCCGTGCTGCAGTTCACCCATATGGCCTGGAGAACGCTGGAGGACACACCTGTCTTCTTACTAAGTCCCTGTGAGTGTGTGAGAGACACACATAGAGAGAGAGCGATAGAGAGAGACAGAGAGAGAGAGATTAAGCTTGCTCAGATGAGATCTGTGGTGCAGAATTTGAATTGTTTCCCAGGAGTAAAGCAGTATGTATAGAGAGCGAGCCATGCATGCAAACAGTACAATATTCACTGTACCGTGGGTGTTTATATATATATGAGTAGTGCTAATGTGTGTGGGTGATGGTAGGGACAGGGGTTCACTCTTATTTGTGTGTGTCTTAGTGTGTTTCTATGCGATAATATACAGTAAAGTGCAGGATCTTGTTTGCGTGAAGCCTTTGGGAATCGAGGAGTTTCAGAAGGGTTTAGGTACAATCAGTTCCAGCCATAAACCTACATAACAAGTTATATACATAGTATCACAGTTTCTGTTACCTTGAATATGTGAGCCTTGAGGATGTGGTGTCCCAGTTCCATAGTCTGCTGCCGGTTCAGCTTGCCCTCCTGTCTGGAGAACATGAAGGCCAGGAGAGCGTGGCCACTCCTGTAGACATGCGTATGGGGCTCATTTAACAGAAAAGGCTTAAATTCTACCCTGCCAAAGACTGATTTTTGAGAAGAATTGACACTTTTTTCTTGCCATTTTCACTACTGACTTATAGTACATGTATCTTAAGAAGCTTCTGCTGTATGACCTTTGACTTTTAGTCTCACCTTGGGTCACAGAGAAAGTCCGTGCTCTCTCCATCTGCTCTCCAAACCAACCACTCTCTGAAGGAGGGATGACAGAGCATCCGTGTGCCGTCCCTGCGTCTCACCTACAAACACATATGATACAGAATATTTCTTAAAATGACATGATTGGCCCCCCAGGATAGCTTGTCCCTTTTTGTCCATCCAGATACTGTAAGTTACTTTTACTGAAAAGGAACAAACAGCTATACTTTCAGTGCTTGAGACTATGACCCCACCAATTGCACATCGGAAATGTAGATAAGCATTTGCAACAAAGGATTTTTTTTCTAACAGGTTTTTGAAAATTTGTTGGTTTTAATAGATTAGATTGGACACCAGGTGTAAGTGAAAATTATGCACTTCATAGCAAAACAAACACAACATCCAAACCTTTTAAACAAAAGCTTGAATCATTATGTACCCTTCCATGCAGTCATATCAAGAGCGAGAGTCTTACCATGAATCCAGCCAGGCTGTCTAATCTCTGCTGGAAGTCCTTCCACTCCAGCTCCCCCCTCACACTGCCTGCATTCAGTGCCCTGAACATTTGCTCATCAGTCAGTGGGTGCAGAGACGCCAGTGCCACATTTAGCACCGGAAGTACCCTTTCAAAGACCTCTTTATCCGGAAAGCTCACACGACACATCAGCAGGTACACCTAACGGATATTCAGAAGTTAGCACATGTTGATGATGTTGTCAGACTGTAAGGGATTTACATTTTTCATAAACTAAACTAAACTTAGACTACAAGTTAGATGAGTAAGAACAATTAGTCAATAAAAAATATTATTTTTGTACAGTTCCGTTTGAAAGCTTAAATATGCAACATTATATCAACCTAACAAATACCTCTTAGATATTGATCAAATTAGTCAGTCCATTTAGGACTGTGTGTACATGCCTAAGTTGGCATGTCAGTGATGTTCAGTAAATTTTGGGGTGTACACCATTTCTGAGTATGTAGCCAGCATTGAGCTGCATTTTGCCAATCAAGCTCAGGGAGTGATTTTTTTATAGGTTGTCACATATTAACATGTTAAGTTAGAAAATTACCACATGATCAAGTCATATACTGTATGTCAGATGTTTGTGTGTGGGGGTGATCATAACTGCATGGTAAATATATTACATGATCTGGATTAATGAACCCATCCACTGCAAAAGGGAAATAATAGAAGCTAGCCAGCATATTGCCTTCCAGCATGATTTGAGTTGATATATCACATCTCTTAGACTCAGGTATTGTGTGACTTGGATCTTTGAAGTACTTTCTTGGAAGCTCACATGCAACATCCTGAAGGTAAACACATAAATTCTAGCAATAAACAAAACAAAACAAGAGCAAAGCTAAATGTGCAGTATACAAGTATACATTTTGAGAGTAAGTCTTTGAAACTATTTTAAATTGTTAATTCTACTCAATTATTAATATTGTACTTCTACACAAGCTCTCGTATTTAACTGTTACTGTCCAATACTTGGGCCTACACCTCTTTAGCACACCTTTATGCATGCTTTTCCATATCTATTATCCAATCATTGAATCATCACATTTCTAACACTTGCTCATCTGTTGTCCTATTTTACACTGATGATGTAACATTAAAATGCGTCTGTCATTTACTTTAGTCACTGTGGATTATTTTTGGCACTTTGTATTCTTTGACCCTGTCATTTTTATCTTTTATTGGTCTAAATAGCGTGTGTATACTTTTTCTCTTTTTTGTGAAAAGCATGCCTGAACAATGGTTGTTGTCTGTGTACCTTGTGTGGGGATTTTATGGACATTGATTGCTTCAAGCCTCAGGCCAGAGACAGCTCACCGGGATGACTGGCAAGTGTTAAGTGTTAGACTGTGAACTTGACTAGATGAGGAGGAGGAGGAGGGCAGGTCCAAAAATACACTCAAGGTAAAATGTGTCTTTTTAGCTCTAGAGGATTAAACACTGTAGTTTTCATAGTAAGTGAACTGATAACTTAATGAAACACGTTACTGCACATCTGTAGTACGCAACCTTTTTTGTCAGACGTAAACCCTCTACCACTAGGAGTGGCAGATGCTGGATGTTTCAAACATTTATCCATTACTTTTAGCTAACGTTAACTATTTAAATTGTTTTTCCATTACTTTTAGCTATCCATTTCAACCATTTATCTATCACTTTAGCTAACTATTTCCATCATTTTTAGCTAACATTATTTCATTAGTTTATGCATTCCTTTTAGCTAACTATTTCAACTGTTTATCCAAATTGTTTTAGCTAACATGAACCATTTCTACCATTTACACATTACTTATAGCTAACTATTTCAACCCTTTGTTCATTACCTTGATTTAGCTAACTATTTCAACCGTATACATTCATTACTTTTAGCAAACAATTTGAACTGTTTATTCATTACTTTAAGGTTACTGTTTAAACTCCTCTGCTTGCTTGCTGCCTAATTTTCCTCCACTCTCAATTGCAACATGTGGTGTTACAGCTGACTCAGTATGAGTATAATTTTTTAATCAAATCATAGTCTTTTCAAATTAGCTGAGCTGATCGACAGTCTTTCCACGTACCCCTGGCAACTGCACAAGTACCCCTGGGGTATACCCCTTGCTTGTTGGTAATCAATACTCTACATGTCTGACCTCTGACAGGGAGACAGGCACCACCAGGTAGTTTCCTCCTTTCAGAGCCAGGTGGCCCTTGTGGAACAAATCCAAGGTCAGCTGAAGGTAGAGGATGGAGCCGTGGCTCCGTGTTGACAGGTGGCTGCTGAACTTGCTGAGGAGCAGCTGATCAGGGGCCGAGCCTGTGGGCGTGGTGACGTTAGCGGCGACCTGGGTGCTGCTGCTGACCCGGTGATGGATGTAGTCACTCAGGTCAGCTCCCAGATCACTGCTGTCTGGCAGGATGTCCAGAGAGATGCCAGAGAAGGGAAGAAGAGTGGTGATATCCTGCAGGAGAAGAAAACAGATACATTATGGGTGCTTATTGGTAAAAACAGATACCACGTACAGGCACAAACACCTCAATATTTAGAGAACAGTAGGTAGCATGTCTTTGATGCATTAGCTAAGGACAAATTAAAAGCATCAAAATCAGGACCCATTCCTCAGATGCTGTTGCCTCTGACTCACGCAGAGCCATGGGATCCAGTACAGTAAATAGTGTGACAATGACTCAAGCTCCAACATTGCTCACAGGCATCTCTGAGAGTCACATTTCATCTCCTCTCTTGCCATCCTCAACTCAACACCGGCCAAAACCAGCTATGACTGATAAAAAAAAAAAATCCATGTTATTGCAGCTCAGTTCCTCATTAACGAAGAATGACATTTCAGTTCAACGACAAGCAATTGACTTGTGGTCGTGGTCTGTGCTCCACTTAACCCTTTCTCAACAGTTTGTGAAATATCCAGGTTATTATACAAGAGTACGTACTTCCAGTGAAATGGCTGGTAATAAGGGAAAGGGTGAATGATGATCCAATCAGGAAGAGGGTATACTGGGAGGGTGGGATAACAGCTGTACTCTTCATCTTTAAATCTTGGTATTTAATGCTTGCTGACTTCAAATGTATCATAAAGAAAAAATACCCCAAATGTGTTTTGTGTATTCTCAAACACTAATCAAATTATGTAACCAGCTGGCTGGCTGTCAAGCTCCAGACTTCCAGCAGACTCCCAGTAGTATTACAATCCATTCAGGGCGTAATCCATGCAGCATTTGGAGGCTTGGCTTTGGCATTGGACAGATGCGTCTGCTGTTTGGTGGGATTACCAACCGGATTGAGAAAATACATCAGACTCAGAGAGAACGACGGTGCCAAAAGCCACAATGTCTATACCATGGCATTAAAAACACAACATTGAACTACACTGTGTGCGCAGGGAGCTAAGACAAAAAATGCAGGTATTGGGAATACCTCTGTGATTTGGGTAATGTGAGGCAAGGTGAAACTTAAAGGGTTGGTTCACCAAAAATGTAAAATCCCATTTTCTCACTTCACTTACCTGTATCTAGCCATCTAGATAGTTCATTTTGCCCAGGTTTTGAGATTTCTGCCTACACCCCATAAAGTATCCAGAGCTCACCTGGCATAAAGGCTATGCTAGGTGCTGGAAGGGCAATAACAAGTGGGATGTAGTCCGATGATGATTGATACAACAGAGATTAATGGAATTTCATTTGTGGCATTTAAAAATCACATTTAAATAATTCAATAGCAACATCTTGTTCCAGAAACAGCGTCCTTGTTATGCCTCACAATCCACACACCTCAGTGTCAACAGCTATCACAGGCACGCTTTTTTTTTTTTTTGGTAGAAAGCAGTTCCAATGAAAATTGTTCACAGTGAGATCTGAGATCTGTATCAGTATTTCTGCCTACCGGGACATTTTGTCTGGAAATACACATCCATTTATCCATCCATCTATTATCTATTACCCACTTATTCTTTGCAGGGTCATCGGTGGGTTACAATGGATGAGAGGTGGTGTACACCCATGAATATATTAAAAAAGCTGGACATGGTGCCGCACATCAGCCTTGCTGTCAGTTTGCTCCAGTGGCCAAACAAAAAACGAAAAATCCCTTCCAGTCACCTCTATTGTATTGGGGTGGAGACTAGATTCGTGACTAGATACCACTAGAGATGAGTGAGAAATATGTTAATTGTAATTTGTGTGTACCAACCCTTTGAGACACGTGTGCTGTGGTTTAGAGATCACTGTAATGTTATTATTCTCACTCACCACAAGGCCTGTCCTGACTGTGACCACCAACTTAAGCCAGAGTGGAAATTTGGGGATTATTTTGGTAATGAAAGTGGCAATGGTGTCTCCATAGTCTGGCTTATGGAATTCTGCCTCGTTAAGACTGTCAATCAATATGATGTAGTCTTCTTCAGGTAGCCTGCGCTCTGAATACACATAAAGCAAAAGACAGAGAGAGAAAAGAAGAGAGGTTGAAGCACATTAAAAGACCAGATATATTACATTAGCCCCGCAAAGAGCACATAATAAGGAAACAAAGAAAGATGGTATGATAGTTTTATACAAAACCTTTCATGGCTAAAAATGGGTGCATCTTTGTTTTCCAGCACAGGATATGCTGAGAAAAGCACCAACTGCTGATATCGATTATATTCTGCTGAAAGGGACCAGAGGCCATTGTTGTTTATTAGCTTGAAGAAGGACATATCCATCATGTTTCACATCATCTAAGCTGTCAATGCATCCCTGCAAGCCTGTGAGGACTCATGCACTCACGCACAAGGGCTCTCCATTTTTTTTTCTAACCTGCTTAATAGTGATGGAGTAGACAAAACACTCCTCTGCTGAGAGTGTGGAGGGCCTGGCCATAATAACACATCAATCTAGCTGACTGACTGTATCATGAGAAACTGAGCTGGCTAATACGTCCGTACCATTCGCAGCCTCTCCAGAGTATTTTGTGACCTTGAAATCTTGTGGGATGCTGATGATTCAGCGGGGCAAAACACTCATCATTTTCCTATGTAAATGACCTAACATCTGTTTCACACTCTACAGTGTTTCAAATCATTGACCTTAACTAGGGAAAATAATCTATGGGCCCCATCACAGAGTCATTAATGCCCTATTTCACACAGGAGATGGCAGCAGGCTCCCTAATTGCAGGGTGAGGGAAGCAGACAGTTTTCCACCTTAAAACTGATACTATTTTAAAATTTAAAAGGTCTTTAAAGTTGAATATCACATTTATCTTAAAGTGTGTGTGTGTGTAGACTTCATTACCCTTGCGCAGGCTGGCCATGGGCTCTAGGACACCCTTTCGGAAGGCAGCGATGGGGTCTTGAACGCAGGATCGCAGGCTGAGTGTGTTTTGTAGGTGAGGCTCTTGTACCAGCAGCTCCCTGTAGGGGGCGAGCTGTGGCGCTCTGGCCAACAGGGCGGCGACACTGTGCACAAACTCTGGCACCAGGCAGGTGTAGGTGTTGTCAGCCTGACAGAAATGGTAGGCTACCACCTGACAGGAGAAAGAGACAGATGAAAAACTGAAGAAAAAATAAATAGGGGTGTATTGCAAAGCCCTATCTGTTTATTTCACAAAAATATCTGTATTCAGGTCTAAATAAAAGCTGGGTAACTGTTAATGGTCTGTGTGGAAATGTATAGTGGAAATAAAACAGGAAGCTTTAACAGTAGGAAAATACAAGTCAGTAGTGCATTGGGCCATAATGTATGATTTTTCTTTAAAAACTGGAGGTGGTGTATCCAATGGGAGGAACCCAACATGAATGTGAAGTTGGTCTGAAGTGTCTATGAAAGAAAATGAGAAAGCTACTTTGAAGAATCTGAAAAGCTCTCTTGGCCATTTTTCATGCACTTTTGAGACTCGTCAGTTTCCGTCTACTGTTAAGTCACACATGGTGCAAGCATCAATATCCTATCATGAGGTAAAAACACAACTAATCTGGTGAAAAGTTATTGAGGATAAACCTTGTGGATTGTCTGAATATTGAACTATTTAATATATTTATATATACATTTAATATTTACATTTTTCTGCATTGAGTACTTTTACTTTTAATATTTAAGTACCTTTTCCTGATTATACTTACATACTTTTACTTAAGTAACAATTTCAATGCAGGACTTTTACTTGTAATGGAGTATTTTTACAGAGTGGTATTAGTACTTTTACTAAGACTAATATCACACAATATAAAAACAATAAGGGTTACAATAAAATAACACCAAGATATAAACACAGAAATCGTATTTGCAGAAAACATAGAGGTATCTGAGTCATAATTTCAGCTCATGAAACTCAACGAGTGCTTCTGTCAACAAATTACTGTAGTATCTCTAAAACATGTTCAGTAAATACAAGCTGGTTAACAAATTAATTAAACATATCATGACTAATAAGGGGCCAAACTGTACAAAAGCATTAAATACAAACACATTGAGATAAATGGTAAGTGTCTTGCTGGAAGATTAACAGTAGTTATCTGTAAACTGTAAGTGCAATCGTGCAGAAAAATATACAGCTTCAATAGTATTCACTTGTGGCTTTATAGGGCTTACATAGGTCCCAGCCTAGACCATGAGTGGTCCACATATAACGTTATCAATGATTTTACTTTTGAGCGAACATCCTCGCCATCACAAGCAGTCTGACTAGTTCCCATGGAAACTCTTATTGAGGCCAAGTTAGTAAATTTAGAAGCTTCCATGTCATCTATGTGATGCAATCAGCAGCATGTTCTACACGTGCCCCAAAAAGAGAGAAGAACACTCTGACATTAAAATTTTATGTCACAAATGTGCAGCCGCATAGCTCTTAAAAAAAAAAGGAACAATGCTGATGTGTGTTTATCTCTTTGAAATGATCCCTCTTCAGTCTTTTATGCTTGTAACAGTCATAGTTCCCTACAGTGCTGTTTATGATGATGTATTATATTACCGTACTAACAAGAACTATACAGAAGTGTGTTGTGTGGTTATATGTGTGTGTGTGTGTGTGTGTACTCTTGTATCTGTGTGAGGACCAGTTTGAGTTTTTTTATTTCATTTTTTTATTTTAGTCCTTGAAAGTGGACATTTTGGCCAGTACTTACTTCTTTAAAAGGCTGTTTCGCGGTTAAGATTTTGTTTTGGGCTTAACATTAAATGTTAAGATTTTGGTATTTGCATTCTTGTGGAGAGTTAGATGAGAAGATTGATAGCACTCTAAAGACTGGAAACACGGGGAAACAGCTAGCCTGGCTCTGTCCGAAGGTAACAAAATTCATCCACCAGCACCTCCAAAGTTCACTAATAGCTCACTAACATGTTATATCTCATTTGTTTGATCTGTACAAAAACCAAAGTGTAAAAATGACAATTGCACTGAGTCCTGTGAGCAGCAACTTCCTTGAGTCTCTGCTGGTTACTTCTTAAGAAATAGTCTGGCACATAAGCACCTGTAAAATAAATATTTGTAGTTTTTACACTTTGGTTTTTATATGGTTTAAGAAATGAGATATAACATGATAATTAGTTAGCTGTAGAGGTGCTGGCAGGCAAATTTGGAGAGAGCCAGGCTGGGTGTTTCCCCTTTCTAACTGTCTCCTGGCTTCAGCTTCATATTTAGCGTACAGACATGAGAGCGGTACTGATCTTCTCATCTAACTCTCCGCAAGAAAGCAAATAAGCGCATTTCCCAAAATGTCGAATGATTGCTTTAAGGTTAGATAGATAGGGGCTAGAGAGGGAATTTTGTAATTGAGGGTCCACACAAGTATAGAAATCCAAACGTGTGTGTGCACGTGTGTCATGTACCTTGGCAGCTAGGCATCTGACAGCCTCCTTCCTCTGTGCTGTACTATCGCTTGTTCCTGCAACAGCACTCTGGTTGGGCTGGGAATCAGCTGGCTGCTTGGAGGCTGCTTTTCCCTGCCTATCCCCACCTGAACAGAGCACAAAGCAACAACAACAAACGCAAAGCTGCCATTTACACTCGTTAGACTAAGTCTCTGGCGTAAGCACAGGAACGCCAGGAGTGAAGTCTACGAAGAAACACAATTAAACTGCTACAATTAATTAGTGCATCTGCAAGCAAGACTGGAAACTATGACATTAAACAAAACCACCTTAGATGGCAGCAAGAGTTTGCTTCAAAGAGTGCAGAATGACAAGTCTGGATTCCTGCACACCACACGCTATACCCTCTGTTAAATTTAAATCAAAATGACAACATACAGGACAGATATCAATGAATAATGCAATGATGCTGAAAAATGAATGGCACTGTATTCTTTTTGAACACTATTTTAGTTTTTCTGTACTGCATTGCCCTCAGCCTGTAATCTTAACAATGCTTCTTACTGCACTACAGGAAAAAGCTGAAAGAAGAAGAGCGGATAGAAAAAAAGAAAATCTGTATTTGTGGCAATTCTTATTCTTATAACTCCAGGTGTGTCACGTTTTATTCAAAAAACTAAAATCACCAGCACATCACAGCATGCAACATGCATTTATAGTGTAATGTGCAAATTCTGGTTGTATGAGAGGTTGTTTTCTTTCTTTTTTTTCCAGACTCCACTCATGAAAAGAAAAAAAAAAAACCCAACAATCTCTGTCTCCTTACACAACTGCAATCAGCAGAGAAACCTCAGGGGAGAACTTGAAAGAAGAGTGCGTGACCCAGTTACCAACTCCTTCCCAAAAAGTGATATTTCATCCAATATCTTACAAGAATCTGACTTTATTGGAGCACACTGGAGAATGTAGTGAGTTCAACTTCTAGCATTCTTCTGCATTCTTACACTAATGCTTTGAGATGCACACAAAAACAAATGACACTGCTATGAATAAAGATAGGAGTCTTACATTTAGGGGAGGAGCTGGGGCTGTGAGGGATGCTGGGACCTCCCTGAGGAGTGCGCATGCCATGACAGCTGAGCGTCACCAGCCGCCAGATGATAGCAGTCTTGCCGGATCCTGCGTTACCCACAATGACAGCACCGCGTCCCTCGCAGCTGCTCGTTTTTCTCAGGACCTCCTCGAGACGAGTGAAGAGCCAATCCCGGCCTACAAAAGGTGTTTCTGCGGTGATGCCGGGGACTTCAAACAGCAGCGGTTTTAGCATGATGTCAGCTTGTTTGAATGGCACCAATCTCCCTGGACGGAGTGAGAGAGATAAGAGTTAACGCTATATAAGAATGGATATGTAATTTAAGCAGTGACATTGGGGAAGTGCATACGTGTTCCACACCGGTCTGCAGATGTTTCTGCACCAAGCTATATTTACACGCTGATTTCACCCCGAGGTTAAGCCACAAAATACCTTTGGAGTCATCATTTGTGCGTCCAGCTGTGTTGTGTTTACGGACGGAGCCCCTGTGTCCAGAAGGCCTTTGGTTGTCCAGATAACTCAAATCCTCCAGTCGAGTGGAGCTGGTTGCTGTTATGAGAGAGCGGGTTGGGGAATGGATTGAGGGTGTGAGAGAGATGCAGAAAATGTGCAAAGATACACATGCATACCACACAAGTGTCAAATTCATTGCTCGAGTCAATTATTGTATCCATGGAGACGTGAGACATAAACAGTTGTTGCTCCCAATGATAAACGCTCGACGCCCTTGAGGAGAGAAGAGAGAGGGAAAGAAAAGAAAACAACTCATCTCACGTCCTGTAATCTCAAGATAACATGAGTCTGAGATGACCAAATGTTTCATACTGTCTCACACGTCAGGACACAGAATTTGTGATAATCGCCAGAAACGCATCGCCGGCTGTAATGCAAAAATGCATCAGCTGTCAATAACAGGATTACACACATTCTTGTAATGACCAAATAAGTCACATAAAAGCCAACATGATAAATAAAATAAAGAACGTGTCGTACAGAAGGGCAAGAAACAAAAAGAAAGAGTTGTTTACTCCCACATTCGCCTATCCATCCACCCACTCACACTACAGAGTTTACAGGTCAGCCAGGCTTACTTTCTGCAGTTTTCAAGACATTTAGCAGAGTCTTTAGTCCAGGCTATTGTGAAAATACAGAAATAGGCTTTGTGTAATCAGCTGGTTCTTAAATTTTGTCTTTTGCAAAAATTAATAATCTATTTGTGGCATTATAGCATGTCATTAGGCAGCAAAACACAGAGTGGCAAAAAATAAAGTGTTGTACACTGGAATGCAATCCAATACAACAACAGTCCTGCAATAAATCTGATTTAATATTTGTGAAACATTACAAATTTGTAATGTTGTTGACACTGTGTGTCAGAGAGGTGTTGATTCAACTCTCCTGTCATGTTTGAGCCCATAGTTGCGGGTGGTTTTGTATTTGATTGCACTGTATTGTAAAGTGTTTCTAATGTTTTCTGGAAAAAAATATTTTTTAATATCTTGTTGTAGAGAAAATATTACAAACATATTTCCACATATCGCAGCTCAGTACTACATCAACACACAACAAACAGCCTAAAACAGTCGACCATTTGACACATAAGTGAAATATAGTCTCAACAAAAGTGAACATTTTTAGTAAGGCTGAATTTGTTTCAGGGCTATTTAATTGCATTGCATTACATCTAACTTGTATCATATTTTTCGTTTTTTTGTTGTTGTGGCAGCTTCTGCTTTTATTTAATCGTTGCCAGGATTTACCTGGGAGACAGAACAGTGATGGATATAAAATGCAACAAAAATGGTTATGATTCAAACCCCAGAAACTAACAAACATGTCAGAATGCCCGGGAAAGAACATTTTTTTCTGTACTAAATGTAGTTTAATTTATAAGCATACCTCCGCAGATTGAGGCTCCTAGTGTAAAATGCAGTTTTTGCTCAACTGCTTATTTGTCATTAGAGCGGTTGGCAAGAAAAAAGGTTAATAACCTCTGTTCTAGTCTAGTCTTAGGCTGTTCCTCCTAGTTCTCTTCCTCTCTGTTAATGGGGGGGAATCTAATCCAAGTGGTTTATGAATCTAGGCATGGCAGAGAGCCAGCTAACTAGATTACAGTCACTGCAACCGGAAGTGTCTATGCTTATTGGGACCTCTTGGGTTGTAATGATATTGGTTTTCTGCATATTCAGGTTGCTCTCATTTATATTATTGGGTTTTGTGCACGGACAGATACATCTACATTTGGGTGATGGAATAGTAAGTAGCATTAGTATTAAAATATATAGTAATACTGCCAAAAAAGACTCAAGCTGCATGGAAAAATTAGTCTGACAGAAGAAGTACTTTTATTTAAGAGTTTGCTTTCAATGGCAAGTTACAGACTGGTCCATTTCATTTATTCATTTCTGTAATATAAAAAAATCCTCTCTAAAATCTGAAAATCTGGCATTACTGCTGCCTCTAATCCCTTCAGAGTGGGATAAAAAAAAAGGCCTGAGTCACGTTGCACTCATCTATAAAATACTGTAGATAGACCCGTCTGGGCAGTAGACAAGGAAGTGCAACCCCTGGACAGATGACGAGCTCACATAACTATAATCATGTGCTATACATGTTAAATGCAGTTATTGGTAATCTCAGAGCATCTGAGGGAGCTGCACTACATCTCTGAGCTGTTATGGGTTTAAAGCTATAACGCAGCATTTGCGGTCACAGCCTGAAGATGCTGGCCAGCAACGTCCTTAAGTATCCTTCGTCATGACAAATCACCAAATCAGTCTACATTCAGACGTGAGCCACACAACATGAAATGTGCTTGTGCTCTCTTAACCGACGTTTCGTGTTTACTACATGTGTAATACTGGACTGTCGCTCCCTCTTCTTTATTTAGACCAGGGAGAAAGACACACTGAACATCTAGCACCCCTGCGTGTGTCCATCATCCTTTAGCATCAGAGTGAGAGTGTTGTTGAAAGCTACTGAGGCCATATTATAATTTACAGGGCTGTCAAGAGCACATGGAACCTGCTCTGTGGAGTACCCAGTGGACAATGAGGGGCTCCCTGATGCAAAGCCAAATCAATCACAGTGTGAACACTGCAATTATGATAAAAGAAAATAGATTGGGGGACGAGCAATTTGCAAATAATAAACCCTGGAACACTGAGAACATGAAATCCCTTCCAACAGGTAGAAGAGGGCTTTTAGGACTGGTGACATGGAGGAAATTACCGTAATTGTCAAGCAAGAGCTGAAGTGGAGAATTGAGGATTGAACAAACATCCACAGTGAGAGCATGAAGAACAGTCTGCAGCAAAACAGTGTGAAGGAGGTGTGGAGTGGGACGAGAAAGACTGCTGGCTAAAGACAGCCAGGCCAAATGGCTGAGTGGACCAAGGATACAGTGAAAGAGTTAAAACATGTTTTCAGCCGGTTTGACAGGGACACCAGGACAGCTCATCCCTCCACCCTTGACAGTCCAGCCTGATGGGACCCTGTTCATCACCATCTGTCCAACACTCACTGCCTACCTTTATGCTCCCTGCTGAGGACAGTGTGGTTGATTACCCTACATCCCCTGTTGGTCCTTCATCACTTTAAAGGTCAACTCTGCAGCCCTGGCCCAGTCCCCCAGCATCCCTGATAGCATCCGCCCCAGACCACTTAAATCATTAGCAATCCATCTAGCACTGATTCTACAGAACCTTTTCAACCTTAAAGGAATATTTCGACATTTTGGGAAATACCCTTTCGCTTTCTAGCAGAGCGTAAGACTGATACAAATCTTATCTCTGTCCATTAAATATAAGGCTGCAGCCAGCACCAGGTTAGCTTAGCTTAACAGAAAGACTGGAGACGAGGAAACAGCTGGCTCTGTCCAAAGGTAACAAAATCTGCCTGCAAGTTTTATCTTGTTTGTTTAATCTGTACAAAAACCGAAGTGTAAAAACAACAATTCACCATTGTACGGGGGGTTATGTGCCAGACTATTTCTTGGCTGGGATCAACACATAACACATCATAAAACAGCCGTTTTTACACTTGAGTTTTTGTACGGATTAAACAAATAAGATACAACATGTTCATTAGTAAACCAGGTGCTGGTAGGTGGATTCTGTTGCCTTTGGACAGAGCCAGACTAGCTGTTTCCCCCTGTTGCCAGTCTTTTGGCTAAGCTAAGATGACCTCGCTGTAGCCATTTAATGGACAGATATAAGAGTGATATCAATATTTTCATCTAACTCTCCTCCAGAAAGCAAACGAGCATATTTCCCAAAATGTACAACTATTCCTTTAACTTGTATTTGAAGATGGTCCTTCCACTGCAGAAAACCCCTAGCATTGTCTCATTATCAAAAACGTGAGTCTCGAAATGAAACAAACCTTTAAGAGGCTGCTACTGCAGCATCTAAAAACCCTAGTGAAAGACTCCTTGCACTCTCGCTAATTTAAACACCAGGAAAAACATACTGAATGCATGGACAACATTAAACATCATATCTGTAGTTGATGCAGCTACTGCACATCTTCAGCCTCTGACTTGTTCACAAAGAATAAAACTGAGTGCTTTAGGCACTCTTTCTGCCGGCAGCCATCATGCTGTGCAATGTTTCCTGCCAAAAATGACCCCAGTCTCAGCCCACTAGGGGGGTGATGAAGCAGGTAACTTGTATTGACTCTGCAAACTGTCCTGGACTACGTGTGCTTGCAACAATCAGCATTTATCTCAGGAAACCTTGAGAACATGAGCTACTTCCATTAATTCCATACATTTTGATAATGAGGGTTTTAATGAGAACAGACAGTGAGAAACATGCACATGGTCACATAAGGTGATAAAGCCTCCATCTATTCTAGACTCTTAAATTATGCATTAACTAACAGCAAAATTAAACCTGAACATCTGCAATTCTCTATATATTAATACATATGGAATATGCTTAGATAGTAATCAACATATTCTGTGTTCATTTGTTTTCTCATGATGTTCTGCCGCTGTTAATGTTGCTGTTTTGTATACAGTGTATATGCTGCATTTTCATTATACATAATACATCATACATTTTCTACCTCCATTCATTATATCCTTATTTGTTGCCTGTTTTTCTTTGTTGTAGCATGACAATATTGCTGCTGTAACAACTAAATTTTCCTTTCGGGAAAAATTAAAGTAAAATTTTATCTCTTGTCTCCTAATGTATATCATAATGTATATGTACGCCATCGCTCTGTGGTCTAAGCTCTCATGAATGTGGAGTAAAATTCTAGCGGCTACAGTACCATGTGGCTCGCTTCATCTTTATTCTGAATTTCATCAAGGGTGCCTAAATGAAAGCACCAGCTGACAGAAGAAACTGGCAGGCGTTACTGTGAATCCACTCCTTAGGGAATCTCTTCTTTTGCTCCCACCACAAATGAACTGACATCTAAGGGAAGAAAAAGAGCCTTGTGCACTAGTAAAGATCGTGACTGGAGAGGAAGGGGGGGTATTTTTATGACAACGGGAGGCCTCCCAGGACATTTAACTGGTACTGCACACTGTGTATCCAGCATCAGTGGTAAGTAGAGCACCAACACATGGTGCAATGAAGTTTAGTTCTGCATCACAGAGATCTGGCGAATTATGCTCTCTCTGTATCGGATGAATAGTTGGAAAATGTCAAACCAACAATCAGTTCAATCAGTTTGCCATTCAGTCAATATTTATCAGTCCGTTAATTAATCACCCGGGTCACAGCTGTCACATTCATACTCTCATTAACCTACTTCATCTACAAAATAATGAAAGCTTTAGCAACTCACTCACTAATTAACACATTATGTCTCGCTTGTTTAATCCGTATAAAAATGGAAGTGTAAAAGCGACACATTGTGGTTTTACGGGGGGTTATGTGTGGGACTATTTCTTGGCCGGGAACAGTGACTTCCTGGAGTCTCTGCTGGTTGACTGGCAACCTCGAGGTTACCGCAAGACTCCAGGAAATATAACGTGTTAATTAGTGAGCTTTAGAGGTGCTGGTAGGCAGATTTTGTTCCTTTTGGACCGAGCCAGGCTAGCTGTTTCCCCCTGTTTCCAGTCTTTATGCTAAGCTAAGCTAATGGGCTGCTGGCTCCAGCTTCATATTAAATACACAGGTATGAGAGTGGTATCGATCTTGTCATCACACTCTGGGCAAGAATGTGAATAAGCGTATTGCCCAAATTGTCAAACTATTTCTTTAATTATGGAATAACATGTGAACACATAAGAAAAAGTAAACATACCTGCCACAGAATTTGGACGGGGCATCACAAGGGAGGAAGTGCTGTGTACGTGGTGCTGTGGGAGGGGTCTTTTCGGTGCTGGTGGAGTCCTGGGCTCCATGATCTCAGTTCTCGGTAAGGCCTCATCTGGTTTAGTAGTCAGATTGTCCCTGGTTAGCCTGGGATGGCGGTCCTCACTTGCATGGCCCATTGCACCAGCACCGCCCCCCAGGCCTTCATCCTTAGTCAGAACCTCACTGGAGGCGCTGCGCTCCTCATTCTCAGAGGAACTGGTGATGGTTGCTGAGCCGCACAAAGAAAATATGGGTTAGGTACGGCAGCCAAAAAAAGAAAACTAAATCCCACTTCTAAAGAAGAACATATGGCATGCAATTGCTTACTTGCATTTTCTCATCAGTTAAAATTGACTAAATACCCAAAAACTAAGCATTGCCTTCAACTTCAAAACATCACATTTACTCTATCAACAATAAAATACACAGTTTTTTCAGCTGTACAACTCATCAATCAATGAGTTTTACTGTACTCGATGTGCCCTTTGCACTTTTGTATTTAACTATAAATACAAACTCTATTTAGGGAGAAAAAAGCGTCCTATTTTAGAAGAATCAGACCCATAAGCAACAAAGACAGCAGTGTCCCAGTTCTGACAGGAGGGAGCTGAAGCCTTGAGGCTGAAGTGGCACAGGCGACACAGAGAAACTAGCTGTAGGGTAGGAGTACACATTTGACAAGGACTTACAACTACGTGATATTGCATGTAACCTCCTATCACCATTTAGGAAGGTGTGGCACTACGACATCAGTCGTATTTGGGATTTCTGATAAGGTAAGTGGTTCTACATTGAATTAAATAGGCTGGTAATGTTTTTTATAGTTTACTTCTAGCGATGCATGGCTAGGCTTTTGTATTGAACATGCTTCACTTAGTGTGAAAACCAATCTGAACTCATACAATGTGGATAGACATCATTTGAAAACCTGGCAAGGATTTCCAACAGATACACAGCAGCAAACTCTCACCTATGATTCCACTGTCCTTGCTCTCCAGGGTGGAGGTCGGGCTTTGAGAAGGAGGCCCAGGGCTGCTCCCGGTGATGGTTCCGGGAGCAGGACAAGGGGCAGGGCTGGGTACAGGGCTGGAGAGGGTCCCACTGGGACTGGTGCTGGAACTGCAGTTTGGTGACGGTAAGGGTAAAGGGTGGCCTCCACCACTGGTGCTCAGGGTGGAAGATGGGCTCTCTGAACAGGGGGAGGCAGTGCTGCAGGTCAGAGTGGAGCTTGGACTCCCCCCCTGGGCGGAGGTGTCACACTGAAAAAGGGAGAGTGAAGATACACGATCAAGGAGGTTAAAGTGACGGGCGTGTAGAGAGACACAGAGAGAGACTCAGCCTGATCAACTCTGTGCAAGGAGAAAGAGGAGAGAAAGAAACTTAATATATGTGAGTGATATGCTTCTATTTTAAAAGTGTAGTAAATTAACAGTGTCAGTTGCCACCCTTTTAACAGTACTCCACTCTGCATGACAGTGTTATCCTTCATGTGCACTGTTTTGTGTGTTGGTGACTTAGTATGTTTGTGTGTGCGCACAGATGGGAAATGAAAGGATAATTCCTGTTATTTTCATCCTGGCTGTCATTTTCCCAGTTTTTCATGATGACGGCTGGCTGTGTTCAAAACTAAATCACTAGCTGTAGACATATACAATTTACTGTAAAAGTCACTATACACTCATTCTTCTGTTCCACACGGGGCTGATTTCACAAAGACGAAATGAAATGTGAACATTTTTCACAGGTACCAGGATGTATTTTAAGTATGGAAAATCCAATGAACACAGCACCAGACTGCCTGAATGAGGGTACTAGTTAAAATTATACATCTAATATCAGAATATATGCAGGTTCCAGGATATGGGAAATCTGACATAGGATGTAGGTACCATTACAGTGTGTGTTACTGTGTTAAAAGGACGTGCTTCAGTTGCTTTTTAGAGTTAGCGCTGTGTGTGTTTTGGATAGCATCTTGGAGCAACTGCATGTAAAGCTCTACAGCAAAGCAAAATACAAAATGATTTTGAACACAACAAGACATCACGGTGGAAAAATCTACGAAGCCAGGTTGAAAAAAGAGAATATTTCACAGCTCCATCTCAGCAGTATCACATCTAATGATAAAGAGCCTTCTAAGTCGACTTTTCAAGAGTAAAGAAAATATATACGTGGTGTATACATAATAACAAGTACATCTACACAATATATTGCAACCTACTATAGTAGCCCTGCAATAAATCATATATTGATGAAGCTTATTATATTACATTTTTGTTTAGACTGTCAGAGAGGTCTTGGTGTAACTCTTTGGTATTTTTTGAGGCTGTAGTTTGTGTTCTTAGTGTATTCCATTATATTGTTCTTAGAGGAGGAAAACACCTCTTTTTCACATATATGTTACATATATTTTAATGTATAACATAAACACTTGTCTCTTAAAGAGGATTTTTTTAACCGGTTTTTAAAAATATTTTATATTGCTGCCGACATTTGTATTTATTACGTAATGTATGTGACCTTTTACCAATAAAAGCAGTGGTAAAAGAGCCATGTGATATATTCTAAAGACACATCTTAAGATATTTGTGTTAATAAATGGACATGTTTTCCTTATCCTTGTGATCATGTGCATTTCAGGTCTCTTCATTACTGATGCAACATTTCTGCAACACAGAGACTGTACGGAGACAAGGCAGCAGAGTTGAAACAGCTCACTGTTATTCCCTTTATACCAGAGCTTCATCTATCTTAGCCAGGACAACCCACATTCCTCATATGAGCCTCGCTATCTCTGTGAAACTGACTGAATCTGGAGCTCAGGTGGTGGAATGAGGCTGAGAAAATGGGCCAAGGCTGAGCAATACAAAGGCAGAGAGATGGAGAGACATAAGCACATACAATAACTCTCATACAGAGGGGTTAAACTAATAGGGCACTGAGCATAGAAATGGAGCCCTGCGGAAGCATAGCAACACAATTAATAATGTTTCAAAATATATATCGATCCATTTTTCCAAGGGTGATTTGAGTGGTTAAATCACACACAGTATTTAACACAATGTTACCTAGCACACAACTACATTTTAAATAACAATCAACTAATCCTCAAGTCATATTTAAATGTTTAAAGAAGAAACTAACAAGCTGATGGCAAGGTTGTTTCATAAACCATCCATCGCCTTCTTATATGACTTGACAGCAAAGAGCCAGTAATCAATATGCTGCCCTACCTTCTTTTCCCTCCTGTCCTCCATAGGAGAGCTAGCAGTGCCGGGCGTTGCTTCTCCCAATAAGAAGCATAGTCTGGTCATCAGTTCCTGGGTAGAAAGGGAGGAGCCCAGCTGGGGCTCCACGTGGGGGTCTGGAAGACACACACATTCAGGACACACGGATCAACAAGCAAACAAGGCAGGCCGGATGAAACCGTTATCTAAACTGACGCTCTTGTTTCAGCTCAGCTCGCTCGTAAGGTTCCCACCCAGCAGCACCGCTAAATGGACTGCGAGAAATGTATGCATCCACAGGTCACCACAGCCCCAGCTGCCCTGATTATGAATGCACAGACAGTGGCTTTCCAGTCTCTGGTTGAGGCAGCAGCAAGAGGTTGTGTGAGGTTGTGAGTTTGCCTGTGCACACGCCTGCCAGGTGCTCTCGGTTAAGAGACGGGTTGTGAATTTCAATGAGCTTGGTGTCGACTCTGGAGCAGAAAGAAGGAGTGCTCCTGCTCTGCCTTCGTTGTTGCTCCTGGAGAGATTGGCTGACACAGGCCATGTGCTGCATTCATTTATCACTGTTTAAGGCTCCCTGATGCTTTGACCTCTAACCCCAGCTCCTCCAAGGTCCACGCTCACCTCTGCAGAGTAAGGCTTTAACAGTTTTCAAATCTCTGTGCTTCAACCAGCTGAGCGATGCATTCCTCCGTTCTCACGCCTCACCTATGTACTGTTATCGGCTGAGTAACATGCATATTGAGTAGGCATATTAACAGGATGACAGGACATCACAGATTACAGGAACAGCTCACTCCTCCTCACAAACATCTTTGCGTTTAGACATCACATTCATTTCGCACTCCCTCTACTGATTCTTTCTCATTCTGTCTTGCTGGCTCACTCTCTCCTTTTAAAAGGTACTGCATCACATCGCTCCAATAGTGTTCAAACAGGGAAGGATCAAAGTCAATTTTGAGAGGCAAGCCTGGTAATTTTTGTTCCATAAAGCGCCTCGGTTCTAGCCTTTGTCAGTACTCTTTTCACTTCACAGCTTGAAAAGCTGCTGAAGACTTGGGTAGGAAGGGTGGATGTGTATTTGAGAGAGGGGGAGGAGAGAAAACTTTGCATTTAGTCAGCAGAGCACTGAGAACCAATCTGGAGTAACATGAGGACACACTGAATGTCCAGTACTATTCATCAAACCACCTAGCAGTTGCCATTGGAAACGGGAAGCTGAGAGGTGCCTGGCAACCGGGATGGAAGATGCCTCATAAAATCTGTTTAGCCTAAGGGTAGCCCTCTGGTCAAAAACACAAAGAAAGCTGGCTGAGATGTGGGTATTTACACCATTATTGCTTTAATCTAACCTTAACTGTACAAACAACATGCAGATTAGTCAGGACTCAGGAGAAACTGTGATAAAACAAATCCACTCTCAATAATACACTGAGGATTACACAGACATCATTGCCCGTACATGCATCTGAAAGGAAAAACTTAATGCAAAGCCTTTTAGATTGACCACACACTCACTTTCTCATCATTCATTCTCCCCTCACCTCTACCCCATTCATTCTCATTCAGCTTCCCTGATCAATACCTGGAAAGACAGACATGATGCTAAACACACGCCCACATGCTCCTGTTCTCACCTCTGTGGTCTGTCTTGCCACGGCACGAGGCAAAGACAAGAGCTTCTCTCGCATTGGAAGAGCCATCCACATACTCCAGCTTCCTTACCCGTCCTTTGGCCAAAGCAAAGAGGGAGAAGGGAGAGGGAGGGAGAGCAGGCAGGGTGGGAGGAGAGAGGGAGGGAGGATTGAGGGTGGAGATAAGGAGGGATATGAAAGAAAGAGAGAGAGAGAGAGAGAGAGAGAGAGAGAGAGAGAGAGAGAGAGAGATTAAGCCTCCCCAGATGAGATCTGTGGTGCAGAATTTGAATTGTGTCCCAGGAGTATAAAGCAGTATGTACAGAGTGCGAGCCATGCATGCAAACAGTACAATATTCGCTGTACGGTGGGCGTTTATCTATAATATATTAACATTGCTAATGTGTGTGTGTGTGTGTGTGTGTGAGAGATGTGGGTGTGTCTCAATTTATGCAACAACATCTGAGGGTTCTTGGAAGTGCGCAGATTCTTCGGGAGTGGAGCTCATTCACAAGGAGGAGATGTTTGCGAGCACTGAAATTGTTTTTATACTCAAGGTTATTCGGTGTTTGAATCATGCATGTGGACAGACTCGGAAACACTCTGTGCAGTCTAACATACAGTTTGATGTTTGAATTTGCATGACCACCAAAGACACGAAGGCCATGACAGTATATATTTTTACTTGCTGTAATTTTCCTTGTCATGTTCGTTCAGTGTACTGGGGAAAAAAACAAGGCAGTGCTGCATGCAATGAAATTTAACATCACCATTTTTCTGAATGGCTGTACTTGCTGCAGGACACTGCCACCTAGTGCTTCGTTTAAGGTGAGCCCCCCCCCCCCCCGAAGGTAAACATGGAGTTTGTTTTCTTTTCATCCAACAATTAGTAGAGTTTACATGATTAAAAAATGTCACAGAACTTATTTTTATAAGGTAATTGCATTTTAAAATAACTAAAATGTCCTTGAACATGCACATACTATATCTGTTTATTAGTTACACAACTTGTTTAAACAGTGGATAACATCTTTGCAATTTTTACTGTTTTAACTTAATGAATAACGAAATAGTAATGTGCACATGGATATGGCAAAAATGTGTTGAAATAATGAAATATTCACAAAGCAGTATGTGCATTGTAGAAAATGCTACATTTGACCCATTTTTAATGTAGAAGTCAGTATAAGAAAAGAAAAAAAGTCCCCCTCCACTCAAAGTTGTGTTTAGCTTACTGTTATTTCACTTGGATATTTAACCTTCACTGTGCAGAATGACGTATGTGCAAGAGTTTGACACTAGAAGGCTAGAAATCTATTTATAAAAGTATCATGGCACACTTTCATGGCTACATCTACTACCTACAGTACATGTGATGTGTATGACAGTGTGTTGTTCAGAGAAACCTCCCACTAAAGTTTCTTTTAGCACAGATGGTGTAAAAATGTACAAACAAAAAAAAAATCAATTGTATCAGTTGTCTTTGATCATGACTTCATGGAATATTTTGTAAAGTATAGATCCAAATAAATGTAATATCTCAAAATTGACCCACCTAATTGGGGTTCCTTGCCTTAAGTTATCTTGTTCAATCATTTACTCCGACAATCTGTCACATGGTTTTGGGCCCTGGGGGCACAGTCTGTATGCTCTTGTATTTGCTGTCACATGTATGGAACAGCTGAACGCACAGAAGCTCTCTGCTAATCAAGGCAAACTCATGAAAGCATATTCTGCTATTCTGGCAGCTATTCCCCGATGCACAGCTTCTTGTCATTCTCAGTTGTTCATAATGAGACCATGCTTTGTTTATTTTTTATTACTATTTCAATTTAACCCACCTGTGAACTTGATGCAGGACTGGGAGGGAGCTATGTTGGCCTGGCGAGGGAGAAGAGGGGAGGACGGTAAAGAAATGGACGCACCCTTGGTCAGTCTCATCAGTTTTACCGGGCTGTCAGTGTAGCCGCTGTCATGGCAGGCACGCCCGCCGCTACCCCTCTGCAAGGTGCTGTGAGTGTACACCTCACCACCTACATGGAAAAGGTGGGAGTGTGTAGAGGAAAGATAGAGAAGGGCAGGTGTTAAGGTTAAAGAAGCATCATTTAGAAAGCTTCAGCATAGTTAAAAAGGCAGAGTTGATTCAACAGAACTGCACAGCAGATTTAACATATCGCAGCGAGAGCACTACAAAATATGTCTCACATAAGGCTGCGACAGAGCGAACATATCTTGTCTTGGAGGCATATTGCTGAATGAGGTAATGGAAAGTTGGCATTGCCAGAACATCTATTTAAAGGAATGGGATCACACTCAATAAAGAGGTTACACGTATTATATTTCAATTCAATATCTGAATCATTTTCACGTAAACTCTTATTGCAGCAATTAAGCCTCATCCTGTGTCTTCAAATAAACATTATGCATGAGAACTTACAAAGCCAGGTGATTACAGAGACCTAATTTCCACTTATATTGGTTATACCAGATTGCTGTAGTTTTCCCTGTGGTATAATTCAGTCATTCACTTGCCCCTACTTTAAATGAGTCTGTGTTTGCTGTTATCACCATGAGCAAAACACGGACTCAGAGGTCCACCACCAAATATTACAAATTCACATGATATGCTGTTGAATAATTCCTAAAGGCGTAGAAGGATCATTGCCTTGAAACCTTTCATGATAAGCTTTTGAGGAGAAGTGATATCTCTCTGCAAATGATCAGAGCCATCCCAGTGTACTGTAAACATACTATATCATTTTAATGAGACTGAACCAGTTCTCTATCTTCCTCTCCAACCCAGAGCGGCAAATTATTAAATATTAATGATCAACATGGTTGCTCTAATACTGAGCTCTACTTAGGTTTATCTATCTCCACTGCGCAGTATGAAATCTGCTCTGTACTGCAGCAAGTTGACAAGTTAACCCTGTGAAAAAAACAAACATCTTAGCTTCATTTCAACAGCAAAATGTTCCAGTTGCTCAGCGCACCTTTTAGTTCACATTTCACTGACAGAACTACAGCAGATGCAACACATTTATAACGTGTGCGTAGGTTCATCTCATTCAGTTGTAGCCCACTCACAAATTCTTGTGAAATTCAGTATGTTTTTAGTAGGTCAGGATGTTTGCCTAACCCACTCTAACTTCTCCTGACACACTTTAAATGCAAGCAGTGGGACACTGTGTGAAGGACAGAACGCACTGATGAATTAGGCTAATTGAAATGGCTCTACTTAAATCACCCAAGAGAAGAGAAGCTGAATATTGCCATCAAATAATGCAAGACCTAGTGTGTACAACATAAGATAACTCTCCCTATATACACATGTGTGATCAGGGACAAAAAAAAGCATATTCCATGTGATGAAAACTGTGGTAAAATGTCTTAAAGGCAACACCAAGATACAAGCCAAAAGGTGCAATATTGGCTTATTACTGAGTTTGCATGCCACAGCTTTGTTACACAGGTAGTTTCAGTGGGTTTTGTTCTTACCTGGATGTCTCTGGCTCTTTTTGTCTCCTCGTTTTCCTCCTCCCTCTCTCTTGTTTCCAAACACTGCTCTGAACATAACTGGGCTGTTGCTTCACTGTCTACCGCCTGTGGAGGAAGACTAAGCAAAATGTTCATTTGAATTAGGAACACATTATTTCAGGTAACATTACCCCCACTGTTAGTTCTTAATTCAACTGCTGGAGAAGCAGAATTAATTGGTGGTTTTATGACAACTATTTAGTCTTTAAGTCAATGAGTAATTTCTTTACATTAATCATACACATAAGGGTGAACACACATAAAAAATGATGTCCTAATATTAAGCCTCGAGTTACCTTTTCTTACGTCTTCTTTGATGCCTGCATGTCTCCACATAAATCCACAGGAAGCTGATGGAAGACCATTTCAACTCGCGGAGTCCAATTAAGAAGTGCTGTACCTTCCCAGTCAACTCACAATGTTGGAGGAGGAGTCGGGCGCGCGCGTCGTGCACATGCGTGTTTGACTTTGGTCCACATTTGACGTGCCCTTAATGATTTAATGTTTTATTTTAACCCGTTTTGTTCTTTTAACTTACAGTATGGGCTGTTTTTCATTTGATCTTCATTATTTATATCACTCTGCCACTGTTAGCCTATAACACCACCACCAAAATAAATAATAATAATAACAATAGCAACAACATACTCACCTAGTTTAACAATGTTAAGATATACTAATGAAACGCGGTGCTGACTCCTTTACTTAACATTACATTGGCTGAGGTTTCTGCATGAAACTGACTTTAAAAAGAGGCTATATAAAGGCTATACAAATTATTAATTATTAATCCATTAATCCTCCCTCTCGAAAAGCTTTTTCCTTTGATACAGGAAATGTCACTTTTGTAAAACAAGCAGGCTAAGTGTCATTATATAGTTTAAATACACACTGGGTTTTTTTACATGTACATATTATCATGATCATTGTCAAATATAAATCTAAGTACGCTGTATATACTGTATATACATATATAAAGTAACCTATTACATTGATCACTCAGTATTTATTCCAGCCCTCTTTGCACTCCACTCTGCACCCTTGCACTATTCTATTAGTTTTTTTTTTTTTACAATTTATAGAAATAGTTTGACTTATATATAGACATTGTATGTTGTTGTTCATTTCTTGCTTTTTATGTATATTTATATTGGCTACGCATCTATTTTTTTCACCTAAGCTACATGTATGTACATTATAGTTAAATATTTATGTGTACCTATCTTTGTTCAGCTTTGCAGTCCTTGATTTTTAGCTGTATGTCTATTTTTATCTATCTTCCTGTAAATTGCTCTTGGAACTGTGTGTAAGTACACTGAGAGGCTCAAATTCCTTTTATGAATGTACACATACTTAGAAAAACAAATTAAATACATACCTTAACGTTTTTTGCACCGAAGCCTTATTTTAAAAAAAAAAGTGAATCCAAGAAATGAACATTGTTTTGCATGGGGAAATAAATCGGAGTGAACATTAATCCAGCGCACTTTGTAAATTATGGAAAAAAACGAGTCATCTCCAACTGTGAACACCAGAGGGCGACAATGTGAGTTAAACTTTCCTCTTCGTCCTCAAGGGGGCGAAAGTGAACCACAACCGGAAACCTATTTAATCTTGAAACTGATGTCCTGTCGGTCTTTTCAGCGGCTGTGCTCTCGCTACAGGTTCAGGGAATGGAAAGCCGTCGGTTCAGTAGCATATTTATAATGCAAAACAACCTCAGCTGTTCAGTCATCTCTACCGACATGCTCGTTTGTAAGTATATACCGCTTCGCACTGTTAAGAGAAACAAACGTAACCGTTAATAGAGCGGTTAGGGTTTTAACCTTAGTTTAAAGTCTATTTGTGGACACGTGTAAATTAGCTGGTGCCATTTTGTGTCACCGTCTGAATACCGGTACATTTCCTATAACTTTCGTAACATAGCATAACATTTAAGTTAGCGAAATAGGTAATCATACAGGACGCCAAAATAATAGCAAGTACATCAGGGTTGTGAGAATGATAAAAGTGGTTTTCGGGCAAGGGGAGCACCTTCCAACAGGCACACAAATATTAGCATAGCACCGGAAATGCCTAGTTGCTACCAAACCCTCACCTAGCTAGCTAACGTTAATGCTAACTTGAGTTTTCTAGCTAACACTAAATGTCTTAATATCACGGTTTCGGGGGTTTAACTGAGAAACTGATGTTTGTTAGTGTATTGTATGTAGTGTAACACTACACGGCTACACATGTGTAAGGTTAGCTTCCACAGTTGGTTACAGTAACGTTAACTTAGCCACGTGAATCTTAAATTAACATTAACTCCGCGTAAATAAACTAAACTAGCGTCAAGGATAAAATAAGTTATTGTTTGTTAATCCTTAGTACACTCTATACTGGATCAATGAGTTAACTACTCTGTCTCAATAAGTCTAAAGTCTTATTCACCAACCCTACACTTTCGAAATAGTGTTACAACAGATATAACGTTATTAAAATTCAGCGATTTAGAAGTGTTGTAAGTTTGTCCTAGAAACTTGATTTTTTTTTTTAGATCTATTTTTAGGCTATTGAAACCTAACCTCTTAAAGTGCACAGTGTTGGAAGATTGACTTTAAAAAAAGTATCTGCTTTATAAAGGGAGTACTGCCAAATAACTCCTCTTCATACACTTTTTTTCCCCCCTAGCGGACCGTATGCCATGTGGTGGACACCTGTATGAGCCAGATGGAGGATGATGGCTGTGTTTGAGCGTCTGCAGAATGTCCCATTGACCGTGGTGCTGTTGTAACACCACAGTCTGCCATGACAGGATAATTGCTTGAGAAAAGATGGATCTCTGACAAGAGGACGGCTACCATCTGCATCAATTCCTGTGAAAATGTAAGTAAAAAGTATTTACCTTTTTGTGGAGACATATGCTTAGATCTAACTGTTTTTTACTGATCAAGCGTTTTAGCTTGGTCATGAGCTGCATCTTTGACAGCCTGGGCTCTCTGGTGTGAGAGATCCTGGGTTTTACTATTTCAGATGCGATATTAAATGTCCCTGCGCTTTCTGCCCGTCTCTTTCCCATGGCGTCTCAGATTGAATCGGGGAGGATAAATCAAAAATGTCTATCAACTTGTAGCTCCTAGTAATCAAACTGCTTCACATGGCATCACTTGTCTCAACATGAAACCCTTTTATCAGCACATACACTTAACAGACACTGTTCTATAAAGAGCCTGAATGTAATGTTTGTCTCCTTTTTTTCCAGTCTCAAGGTCTAAGCTTGGGGAGATGAAACCAGAGAGAAGATATTGCAGCACCTGTTAAGGACACTGTTGAGCAGTCTTGGTCAGAATTTATACTTCGCAGGTGAGCACTGGTAATGTCTTTAGTTGGGGTTGACTTCAATTTGCATCCACTGATAGACCTGAAGCAGGCTTCTTTGGCTTCTGGGTTTGCATAGAGATGCTAAACTAAGCCTTCCTCGCGCTTTCTGGCTGCTACATTCTATAGCAGCACCGATTTTTGAATTGAGGAATACATGTGAGCTTTTAGGCATGGTCCAAGGTCAAATTCAAGTTTTTAGTGCGTTTTTTGGATATTATTTCACCCACTAAATCTTGAAGTTGATTGCTGCTCACTACTCTTGCATTCAAGTCAGCCATGTATAGGGATCAGTACATCAAACTAATGTTCCAGTCCCTGGAAATGTCTGGTCAAAACATTGTAGACATTTGTTGTTTGTGGGTGTTTTTTTTTTTTTTTTTTTTGCACTGCCACCAA
>VMKM01002466.1:0-70482 GCA_008360985.2 Macquaria ambigua
TTCCTATTACCCCACTAGAGCACTGCGCTCCCAGAATGCAGGGTTCCTTGTGGTTCCTAGAGTCTCTAAAGTAGAATGGGAGCCAGAGCCTTCAGCTATCAAGCTCCTCTCCTGTGGAACCAGATCCCAGTTTGTGTACGGGAGGCGGACAACCTCCTCACATTTAAGAGTAGGCTTAAGACTTTCCTCTTTGATAAAGCTTATAGTAGGGCTGACTCCGGTGAGCCCTGAGCCACCCCTTAGTTATGCTGCTATAGGCCTAGACTGCCGGGAGACTTCCTATGATGCACTGAGCTCCTCTCTCCTCCTCTTCCTCTTCCTCTCCATCTGTACGCCCTCATATCCATCAATGCTTGTTACTAATTCAACTTCTTCCCGTAGTTGTGTGCTTTCTCTCCCCTTTTTCTCTCCTTCTGTTGCTTTCTGCAGGTGTTTCTGCCTCCGGAGCTGTAGGGTCTGGATCTATGGTTGCGGCCGCCTGCTGCCCCCGTGCTCCTCCTCTGCACCCGCTGCTGCAGCTGCTGTTGCTATTATTATTAGTACTGCTGCTGTAATATTGCTCTTAGTATTGTTTCTGTTGGTGTTGACAGCCATGCCATTGCCGCGGCCATTGCGTTACATCTCTGTGTGAAACTGTATTGTGCTGCTGTATGTTCTCTTTCCTCCTGCTCTCTCTCTCCTGCTCCCCCCTCCCCCTTCAACCCAACCGGTCGAGGCAGATGACCGCCCACCTAGAGCCTGGTTCTGCTCGAGGTTTCTACCTGTTAAAAGGGAGTTTTTCCTTGCCACTGTCGCATAGTGCTTGCTCATGGTGGGAAATGTTGGGTCTCTGTAAATATAAAGAGTCGGTCTAGACTTGCTCTACTAGAAAAAGTGCCCTGAGATAACTTTGTTATGATATGGCGCTATATAAATAAAACTGAATTGAATTGAATTTTCAAAGTCAAATATTTCAATGTTGTCAATTCAGCTGTGTTTACATTTCAGCTTTAAGTATTCACAAAAAGGTATTCAGCTGTGTATTAAATTCATATAATTACAGCCTTTCTTTGCTTCCATAACACCACAAAAAAGTATTTGGACAGTACACCTGATACCTAATACCATGAGTATTAAAGGAACAGTACAAAGTACTGAGCTGGAGTCAGGACATGGTTAGCTTAGCTTAACTTAGCAAAGACTGGAAGGGGGAAACAGCTAGCGTGGCTCTGTCCAACACCTCTAAAACTTAGGAATTAGCATACTTTTGGCCATGTAATCTTAAACGACTTTGTTACTTACTCTCTCAAAAAAGCGAATGTATAGAAAATACAGCAATGAGAAGCCAGGGTCCTCTACCCCCTTTGCTTTTGACCGAGTTTCCCCAAAGTTAGTCATTTCCTTTGAATAGACCAAGGATGGCTTCTCCAGCATGGAGCAGCCCTGACTGGCAGTTAAGACTGATACTCTGAATCATTTGTGGTTTAATCATTTGCGCTAGATTGTTCCTCACTGTTTGAAAAAGTGATGTGATGGAATAGAGGTCATTATTTATCCATAAAGGGCTTCCTGTTAACTCTCCTGATACAAGTGATTTCATTCATCACATTGCCCTGCTCTACCTGTAGTCCCAGTTAATCACCATCTGTGGGTGGCTGTATGCATGCTTCTGAGTATGTGTTAGGGAGAGCTGAACCAAAGCACATGTGATCATACAGTATCAGTCTCCTTGGGGAGCAGAGTGTGTTTCTAAACTCTATTCAATCAAAGAGGTTAGATGCTACAAAGTGAAAATGAAACTGACTTTACACTCAGCTCAGAAAATCAATTGTTCTATGAACACACAGAGGGGGGGAGAGAGAGAGGAGGGAGTCAAACGCAGATACAGTATAGGGATGGAAAGGTTAAAGAACAGCAGGCCATCTGGCCTTTTGTCGTGTGTGGTTGTGATATCACTTATTTTACGACTAATGGATGCTAAATTAGATTTGTTAGGTTCTCCACTGACCTCTGCCTCATGTCTGTCTTGAAAAGAAATATCACAATTACAACCATTGTTTCACTGTTATTCTGACGCTCCACAGATAAATCCGTCACTTGCAACCTGTGACTCTAGAGATCTGGACTTCTCTCCTCATTTTTGTAACATAACAGACAGCCATCTGCTCTGGAGCATTGCTAGGATTACATCGTTTCTGTCATTTCAGGACACAAAACCCTTATCCATGCCATTCTTTCCAGCCAACTGGACTACTGTAACTCCTTATTCAGTGGACTGTCTCATCAATCCAACACTGCAGCTCGTAGACTGAGCTCTGCTGACCAGTCGCTGTTGACTGTCCCCAGGTCCAGGCTGGACACAGAGGGTAGTGGCATCAGGGGTCCAGAACACTGGGATAGTCTTCCACTGGAAATTAGACAAGCAACCTCTTTTAATTCACTGTTAAAAACTTATTTTTATAGATTTGCTTTTCATTTGTTTTACACTGGCTTCTAATTTAGTTATTTTTATTTACATATTTTTATCTTGTATTCTAATTGTTTAATACGCATTTTATGTGCTGCCATTAGTGTTCTTTTTCACATTTCACTTTTCCGGCTCTTATGCCTTTAAAGCAACTTGTAAACTTGTAAACAGTGCCATATAAACAAATGTTATTATTGTATTTATATAGGGAACATGTCTCTTCCTATTACTCCATTCTGTAAGCAAAAACTACATGGAAACATTTTGTTCACATCTATCCTTTTACAATACTCACATGGCCATATGTTTGGTGAAGAGTTATTGGTCGCTGTAGTGACTCTCTCCTCTCCATAGTGGCCATGGAGAATTTAAGAGATGGAGGACATAATTGACAGTTTGAGTTAAGATTATATTTTCAAATCCACAGTCTTTATTTCGCACAAGGCTGGTTTACACCTGGGCAAAGTGGGCAACGGGCCTGGGGCTATTATTCATTTGACATTTTGTCATGTCTGCCTGTTAAGCATGGAGCTGGAGCCAAGAGGCTATTAGCCTAGCTTAGCACAAACAGCTAGCCTGGTTCTCTCTAAAGTTCAAGAATTCGCCTACCAACACCTCTAAAACTCACTAATTAACACCATGTATCTTGACAGACATATGAATATAACTCTTTGTGGTTTTAGAGCAGTCACCTAACCACATCCATCCGCCCAGTACCTCTGCAGCACTGCCTAGCACCCTCATGGTGACGACAAACCTGTGTCATTGCACCTGGATTAACTTCACAAAATAAAGACTCAGCCCTGCAAAAGAATGTGATGTCACGGTTCTGATGTGGGAAATAAATGGAATACTGAGCAGAGGAAGAGGACTGCTTCTTGAGCTGTAAATGTTGTATGACAGCAATGCTGCACTTTGCAGTCTGGTAGTGGAATATAGCACAAAACAGGGTGACACTGTTAGAATTATTAGCATTTGCTCACTGCATTGGCAGACCTTTAAGTCTGAAGGATTGCCCCAAAAGAGGAAACTCAAATGTGTTAATTGTGTTTCTATTGAAATGAATGGGGAGGGAGAGAACATTTGCAGAGATTGGTGAATGTTTGACGGCATTTTTTAGACCATAATGAGTAATGAATCAAGTCCAAGTCTAACATAACTTCAAAAGAAAATAACCTACGAGACCAAAAGCCTTCCTCAACACTGGCTGGAGGAGAATTTCAACAAGAAAAACTACATTTGCCTTAAATAGATTTGTTGGAGGCCATTTAGCTCCATATTGTTTTCTTCAAGAAAAAAAACCCTAAAGGCCGGTCCCCTAGAACTCTTAAACCTCTAAACAGGTCAGGGTGCTTTCTACAGATGGAGAGGAGGAAAGAGAGGAGGAAACGTGTCAAGCGTCAGTAAGTGTGTGCCTGCTTCACTGAAAGACAGTGCTGTTTTCCGCCATGACACACACACACACACAGCTTCTGAGGCTCTGTGTTGTCATTTGGGCAAACCCCCACACTGTTACCTAGCAACAGTGAAAAACTAGGCTACAGAGACAGCATCCCTGTCATCATACTCTCTCACACAAAATGAGGCCGTGTTGATGGTTGTTGTGGAAACAAAGTGTAAAAGCCATGTGAAGCCTTGGTGGATGTCGGTCCAGAGAGACACACCTGCTGCTACTACAGGCCACATCAGAACACATCTTTTTTCAAGAATTTTACCTCATCACATGTACATACACAGACATGTCTGCTGTAATCCTACAGGCCTCCCACATGGCCTGCAAGAGACAAAAGACAAGGCCAGTCTTTTCTGGCCCCAACCAGAATTTGATGCTTCCTTTGCCCTCCTTTGTAACTGTAACTGTAAACTATTCTCATGCTTGGTTTATTATTATTAGTATATTATAGGTGATACTGCAAACACTAGTGGCATTAGGAAATTAACCTATTAACATTTACAACTGCAGATCCCAAATCAGCCCTAAAGCCTAGAAACAAAAGCAACAATATGACTTCATCCAAATTAGAAAACAATATAGAGGATTTCTCTACTCATAGCTACTTTGACATCATGACAACACGGTTTGATCACTTACTCCTTCATGTTTGGCACTGAATAAGAATGTCACTGTAAAAAGAAATCAACAAGTCGTACATTTCCTGTAGCTACTTTGAAATAATAACCTTTTGTAGAAGTTTTTAATGTGACACACACAACAGCAGGAAATGTTGAGTTTGCACAGTTACTTAATACAGCTAATATACAGCTATAAGAGAGCTGATCAGAAAACAGTTCCACTTCTGTTCAATGAAAAGTAAGAACAACACAGTGGAACAGAGCTTAAAACTACAGAAACTCTGTAAGTACTGAAAGCTCCACACAGTCAGTCTATCCCTCCCTGCTACAGTCTATGTATCGCCACATATAAGTCTGAGGGTTAACTCTCCATAACTCACAGTAACCACCTTTATATTTGTACAGTATATGTACCAGTGTTTTGGTTTGGAACTTTCTTACTATCTAAGTAGCAGAGAGAGGGATCAAAGTGATATACAGAGATGCAGAGATGTATTTTGGTCCTGAGCCAATGAGAGCTTTCTACACAGAGGGACAGACAGAGGGATTTACTCTTAAGAGTACTGCTGCCTAAAAGTGCAAACCCTTGTGTTAGCATAATAACTTCCTTCACGATGTGCCAATGTGGAGAAAAAGTAGCACATCTACTCTGTTACGCAATATCAAATAATGGCACTAACACTAGTTCTGCATGTGCACACATGCACACACACACTTGAGGCCAAATTACTTGCTCATATATATTCAGGGAGATCAGTATATGTTAATGGAATCATATGGATGACTGAGGCTGGTCCTGAGCCAATAATCCTAACACACACACACACACACGCACACACACACACACACACACACACACACACACACACACAGGAGCAGTGATAGTTTCCATTACATAAATAATCCTAACAGCCCTCTGACAAACACAGTAACAACACAGTTAAACAGAGAAGACCCTTTCCAAACACAATAAGCATATTTAACTTCATGGTGTTGCTCATGCATTAGCAGTTTCTAACTGTGTCTTTCTGCTGTTTCCTGCTGAGCAGGTAGTGGACAGTGGCTTTATCAGAGCTTTTTCCACTGGAAACAGCTGCCTGCTGCTTCTCAGTTAATGACAGCGGAGTTGTGGGCCCAAAACCAAAACAATGAGCTACAGGAGGCTAAAAAGCTCCACACAATGTAAATTTGGATTGGCTCCAGCCCCCCCACAACCCTCTGAGAATAAGCGGTATAGAAAATGGATGGATGATACATCTGCCTCCCAAATTTCATACATCTATGTCAAATGTAAAGGTGGGGGCTTTGATTTTGAAATTTTGTAGGGGGCGCTATCGAGACATTTTGCCCCACCCATGTCCAAAACCCATATCAGATATAAATTCTCACCACTTCTGACACATGTGCAAAGTTTCGTGAGTTTTCAAGCTTCAAGGGCTTTCTGTTTCATTGCAAAACATGCAAATTGTCTGCCCCGCCACAGCAACTGCATTCCACGGAAACTCAAAAGCTTCACAATTTAGCATCACACATGTCTTAAGGAGGAGTTTGAAAAGTTCCATACATGTAAATTGTCTAAAATGGCATCTTGTCTCATGACCTATGATGTCATCGTTCGAGATATTGACAATTCCTTCACAATTTAGCTTCACACTCATCTGAGGATTATCCCTACCAAATTTGAAATGAATCCGATAAACTCTCTAGGACAGGGGTCTCAAGCTCGCGGCCCGCGGGCCAATTGCGGCCCGCAGGACGATATTTTGTGGCCCCCACCATGATATGAAAGTATAATATTAGTGCGGCCCGTGAGGGGAGTGGACCTCCGATGGGGCCACTCAGCCAGCTCCTGCCCGCCGGAGGCTGTCAGTCGGGGCTAGGCTAAGCTACACCGGCTTCATGCACTCCACGCTTGCAACAACAGGACGGCGTGTAATGAACAGCCAGACAGCATTCGCCTTTTTGCGCTCGTCATCCCGGTACTTTCTACCATCTACAAATGCCATGATCGAGCGCAAAAAGAATGGCGACTGCTACCGGGCTGTTCATCATGCGCTGCGCTGTTGTTACAGGAAGAAGCGGAAATGGCGTCGTGCGTCGAGACGTTCTCCGTGCGTCGCTAGCTGACTAAACACCTGTTTGAAACTTGAAATGAGCGACACCAAGTGGAATTAACTATATTTTGTCACAGAGCCCCCATGTCTTTTTCAAAGCCTGCAGTGAAGAGAAAGGTTGGTGACGAGCACAGACAATTTCAGGAAAAGTGGGAGACGCAGTATTTCTTTGTTGAGCACAGGGGCACCCCAACATGTCTTATTTGCACAGAAAAGGTTGCAGTGCACAAGGAATACAACCTGAAACGTCATTATTCAACTAAACATGCTGAGGAATATGCAAAATACCATGGAGATGAGAGAGCCAACCGGGTTGCCAGTCTTAAAACATGTCTACTGAGGCAACAAGATTTCTTCAAGAAAGCAACCAAAGAGAATACTGCAGCAGTCGAAGCTAGCTACGTGGTTAGTGAGATGATTGCTAAGGCGGGAAAACCATTCACAGAAGGCGAGTTTGTCAAAAAATGCATATTACAGGTTGCAAGTATAGTCTGTCCGGAAAAGAAAGGTCAGTTTAGCAACATCAGCCTTTCTGCCAACACCGTGGCAGAGCGCATTTCTGACCTGTCAAGTAACATTTATCATCAACTGTGTGAGAAAGCCAAATGTTTTGATGCATACTCAGTCGCTCTTGACGAGAGCACAGACATAACTGACACTGCTCAGCTCACAATTTATGTCCGTGGTGTTGATAGCAATTTTGAAGTGACGGAGGAGTTGCTCACAGTAATTCCAATGCAGACCACCGCTCAAGAGATATTTCGCCAGCTGTGTGATGCCATTGAGAATGCCGGTTTGCCATGGAAGAGGTTTGTTGGAATAACAACCGACGGAGCGCCATCAATGACAGGGAGGAAAAATGGACTGGTGGCACTTGTTCAAAGAAAACTGGAAGAGGAGGGTGTAGAGGAGGCCATTGCTCTGCACTGCATTATCCATCAGCAGGCCCTTTGCAGCAAATGCCTGAAGTTTGACAATGTGATGTCTGTTGTTGTGAAATGCATCAACCAAATCAGATCCAGGGGCTTAAAGCACAGGAGGTTCCATGCCTTTTTAGAGGAAATGGAGTCAGAATATGAAGATGTGCTCTACTTCACCGAGGTACGTTGGCTCAGCAGGGGAAATGTCTTGAAAAGATTTTTTGAGTTGAGAGAAGAAGTGAAAGCCTTCATGGAGAAGGATGGGATGAATGTTCCTGTGCTAAGTGATCCCGAATGGCTCATGGATTTAGCTTTTCTTGTCGACATCACGCATGAGCTGAATGTACTGAACAAGAAGTTACAAGGCCAGGGGCAGCTTGTCAGTGCTGCTTATGACAACGTGAGAACATTCTCCACAAAACTTGTGTTATGGAAAGCCCAGCTCTCTCAGACAAACCTTTGCCATTTCCCAGCATGCAAGGCACTTGTGGATGCAGGCACACCATTCAGTGGTGAGAAATATGTTGATGCTATTTTGGAGCTACAGAAGGAATTTGATCACAGATTTGCAGACTTCAAGACGCACAGAGCCACTTTTCAAATTTTTGAGGACCCCTTCACCTTTGATGTGCAAGATGCCCCTCCTGTGCTTCAAATGGAGCTCATTGACCTGCAGTGCAACTCTGACCTCAAAGCCAAGTTCAGGGAGGTGAGTGGAAAAGCAGACAAGCTTGGGCAATTTTTGAGAGAATTGCCCCCCAGCTTCCCTGAGCTTTCCCAAATGTTCAAGCGGACCATGTGCCTTTTTGGGAGCTCATATTTGTGTGAAGTTCTTCTCCACCTTGAACTTCAATAAGTCCAAGTACAGGTCCAGACTTACTGATGATCATCTTCAAGCCATACTGAGGGTCTCAACTGCTTCCTCTCTCAAGCCAAATGTGGCTCAGATATGTGAGAAGAAGCGCTACCAAGTCTCTGGCAGCAAGGAGTAGGCAAGAGAAGCCATGTTCAGAAGAACCGTTCATGATCTTCATTCAGTGTTCCATTTATGTTCAGGACACTTTATGTTCAGAAGAAATCATTAAAACTGTTAATAATGACGTTTGACGTTTTTTTTGTGGAATCCCTGATGCGGCACAGCCTCACCCAGACTCTGCCTCCAGCGGCCCCCAGGTAAATTGAGTTTGAGACCCCTGCTCTAGGAGGAGTTCGAAAAAGTTTGCAAAAAATACAGGAAAAACACAAAATTCAAAATGGATGACTTCCAGTTGGGCGGAGTTAATGAAAGCCAATGGGAAATATGTCCGAAATGATGTGTGTATCAAGTTTGGTGAATATTGGAAGAACTTTATCCCGACTAAAGCCACGCATTAGGGGGTGCTACGGAGCCCGCTAAACACGCATAAACTCAATCGCTGTATATTCTCACAATGTTCATGGGGAAGGGTGTGTGTGCCAAATATCATGAGTTTTCGAGTATACCAAGGGCATCAAAAATGCATTTGAAGGCTAAAAGTAATTAGGGGGCGTTATAGAGCCGATGTGCCAGACCCAAGCACAATTATGACATCAAATCGAAATATTTACCAGTTCAACTATGGGTGCAAAGTTTCATAAGTTTCTGAGCATCCTAAAGGCCTCTAACATGTGTTTAGAAAGTTGAAATTTACGCAGGAAATGCAACGTGGCTGACTTCCTGTTGGGCAAGCTCTCTTAAAAAAAACTGAAATATGTTCTTCATGATGAGAGCAATAACCCCACCAAATCTCATGAAGAGCAAAGCAACTTTACCCCAATCATGGCATGCGTTTGGGGGCGCCCTGGCCACGCCCGAGCCCAATCACTGCAGAACTTTTTTTTGCCAGTTCTGACGTGTGTGCCAATTTTCATGAGTTTTTGAGCATCCCAAGCCACATTCAAAAATGCGTTACGAAAGTAGAATAATAATAATCTTTTCAAAAACAATAGGTTCCTTGCACTTTTGTGCTCAAGCCCTAATAACAATACAACTTTTTTTTTAATTGGACCAATATTAACTGAAACTTCTTCAGTGGCTATTCTATACAACTATACAACTTATACATTTAATGCATTCAGACTTTAACCATAAATATGAAATATAGGACGCTGAAAACAAACAAACGTAAGATGCAAACCATATAACTGCAGCACTGCATGTCATACACCCCTCTCTTTCTCCCCTTTCTTCTGTCTGTCTCTGTACTATCATTCAATTAAATTCAATTCAGTTTTATTTATATAGCGCCATATCATAACAAAGTTATCTCAGGGCACTTTTTCGAGTAGAGCAGGTCTAGACCGACTCTTTATATTTACAGAGACCCAACAATTCCCACCATGAGCAAGCACTAGGCGACAGTGGCAAGGAAAAACTCCCTTTTAACAGGTAGAAACCTCGAGCAGAACCAGGCTCTGGGTGGGCGGTCATCTGCCTCGACTGGTTGGTTTGAAGGGGGAGGGGGGGAGGGGAGAGAGAGAGCAGGAGGAAAGACAACATATACAATACAGTTCCACATAGAGATGTAAAGTAATAGTTGTGGTAATGGTATTGATGTTAATATTAATAGAAATAATACTAATAGCAATATTATAATAGTAATACTAATAATAAGAGCAATAACAGTAATGGCAGCAGTGGGTGCAGAGCAGGAACATGGGGGCAGCAGGTGGTCTGCAACCATAGATCCAGACTCTACAGCTCCGGAGGCAGAAATACCTGCAGAAAGCAACAGGAGAGAGAGAGAGAGAGAGGAGAGAAAGCACACAACTACGGGAAGAAGTTGAATTAGTAACAAGCATTGATGGGATATGAGTGCGTACCGATGGAGAGGGAGAGGAGGAGAGAGGAGAGAGGAGAGGAGTCTCCCGGCAGTCTAGGCCTATAGCAGAATAACTAAGGGGTGGCTCTGGGGTCACCGGAGTCAGCCCTACTATAAGCTTTATCAAAAAGGAAAGTCTTAAGGCTACTCTTAAATGTCTTAAATGTGAGGAGGGTGTCTGCCTCCCGTACACAAACTGGGAGCTGGTTCCACAGAAGAGGAGCTTGATAGCTGAAGGCTCTGGCTCCCACTCTACTCTTAGAGACTCTAGGAACCACAAGGAACCCTCCATTCTGGGAGCGCAGTGCTCTAATGGGATAATAGGGTACTATGAGCTCTTTAAGATATGATGGTGCCTGACCATTAAGGGCCTGAAGGTGAGGAGAAGGATTTTAAATTCTATTCTGGATTTTACAGGGAGCCAGTGTAGAGAAGCTAATATTGGAGATATGATCATCCGTCTAATAAAGGCAAAAATGACCAAAATCAAATAATATTTCCAGTGATGGGCCAATTGCTATAAAACAAGTAAACGTTATGTACGTTATGCTCCCCACAGCAAACTCTTTCTGTTTAGAAAACTTCTTAGGTTTTCCTATAGTACCACACAGGGTGGTTTACCTGATGAAGGTCTGAGGTCCACACTGAAATATCTTGAAAAAAATTAGATGGGTTGCCATGACATTTTTCAGACATTCATAGTCATGATGAATAAATTTTTTTTTTCCAAGGGTTTATTCTTCCTTTAGGAGCGTATTTGTATTATAGTAGTAATATTTTAGTAATAGTAGTAATATTTTTATTCAGTCATCATACATAATACAGTAAGTATAAACAATATAAACAGTATAAACAAAAACAACAGTTATGTATTAATGACTGAATGAACAGGCTCAGGCAGAAGCAAAATGCTTATATATGCCTAACCTACATTCTTATCTCTTTAAGCTACCCTCCAAAAAAGAAAACAAAAGGAAAAGAATCATTCACACTTGTAACCCTCACAAATAGCTTTGTAAACCATTCTTTTAAAAACCAAAAGCGAATTACACATTTTTAAATTTATATTAGCATTGTTCCATAATTTAACCCCAACAATAGAAATACATCTCCTTTTAATCCCTTTTTGAGCTTTTTGTACTGTAAATTTACAAAACTTCTGAAATCATAAAAACTGGAAAAAAAAACTTTTGTACACAGTCTGGGAGTGACTTTGACTTAGCTTTGAACATTATTTGCATTATTTTATAATATACAAAATCCTTAAATTTCATAACATGGGAATTTATACATTTGTGTGATATTATTTGTGTAATAAGCAGCCTTATTAAGAATATGTATGGCTCGTTTTTGTAGGGAAACTATTGAATTTATAGTTGTTTTAAAAGTCGACCCCCACAATTCCACACAGTACAACATGTAAGGAAGTATGAGTGAGCAATAAATTATATACAAGGCCTTATAATTTACTATATCCCTAGATTTAGTAAAATTGCTATTGATTTTGAAATTTTTCCTTTGATATAATCAATATGTTCTTTCCATGTTAGTTTATGATCAATCACAACCCCTAGGAATTTTGTCTCAAAAACTCTTTCAATTTCAACATCACAGATTTTTAATATCCCCATCAATTTCTTTTCGATTTCCAAAAACCATAAATTTAGTTTTCTTAATATTAAGAGACAATTTATTAACATCAAACCAAGTTTTGAGGATTTCCAGCTCCTTTTCAACAGCATGCAATAGTTCCTTTAAATTTGTCCCAGAGCAAAATAAATTTGTATCGTCTGCAAAATGACAAACTTTAACAAATCAGTAACATTGCAAATATCATTAAGATAAAGTATAAACAGTTTTGGACCAATCACAGATCCCTGGGGTACTCCACAGGTGACCTTCCTAAATCCTGACACAGTATCATTAATTTGCACACATTGCTGTCTATCTTCTAAGTAGCTTTTCAGCCAAGAGTAAGCCATACCTCTTATCCCATACTTCTCCAATTTTCTAAATAATTTACTGTGATCTATTGTATCAAAAACCTTACTTCTTTAATTATTACCATAATTAAAATAACATCCTTTGGATGATATTTTTACTGTCCTCTAATATTTTATTGTAGTATTCCTTCTTCTGTAATCTCATGATGGAGATCAGTTTATTCTTATACAACTTATATTTTTCTTCAACTTCACTGGTTCTCAATTGTAAAAATGTCTTATAAAGTAGATTTTTCTTTTTGCACGCCCTTTAGACCTTCAGACCTTTATCCTTGGCCTTCCTTTATATTTATCTTTCACCCAGCACTTTCTAATAGGACAATGTTGATTATACAACTCTAAGAATGTAAGGCCTGATTAGGATCGTCAACATACACTTCATCCCAGTTATAATTTGTAAGGTCCATTTTAAAGGCGTCAATTCTTTCTGGTGTCCTTATTCTTACTAATGTACATAAAGACTCACTTACACCAACTGAACATTTAACATTCAAATTATGTAAGATCACAAAAATAGGAAGATGATCACTTATATCACTTAAAAGCAAACCACTTTTTGCTTGATCATGAACATTAGTGAAAATGTTATCAATAAGTTAAGCACTTTCTTTAGTTATCCTACTAGGTTTGTCAATAAGAGGCCAAAGACCAAAATTAAACATTGCATTACAAAAGTCTGTTGTTAGTTTATCTTCATTCCATTTTAACAAATCAATATTAAAGTCACCACACACAAAGAGTGATTTCTTATCACATACTTTACCAAAAATATCAACGGTGGTATTCATAAATTAATCAATGCAAGAACCAGGTGTTCTGTATATACAACTCAAAATTATACTTTTAAATTTAGTAGAATGAATTTGAATTGTCAAACTTTCCATGATATCATCAACGATTGTACTATCAATTACCTCACATTGAAAATCTTTCTGTACATAAAATGCAACGCCACCACCCCTTTTATTTATCCGGTTTACACTAAAAAGATATATCCGTCTAACACAAAATCAGCATCCTTTTCATTTGTTAACCAAGTCTCAGTTATAGCAATGACTTTAAATAGTCTTTGATTTGATCAAAATTTGTATAGAGGCTTCTGCTATTAAAATGTATTATTGAAAACCCCTCCAAGTTGAGGCTATTAAACTGATTCTCAGTATAATATTCAGAATTTGATTTGTAATCATAATAAAAATTTGCCTCAGGATCAATATTATTTTCAAAACTAAATGGTTTATATTCAGTCACATTTAGAAAACTTAAATTTTTTCTTGTTACAGCTATTTTCAACTAAAGAATTTTCATTCTCAGAAAGATCATTACACTCAGTTTCTTCAATAGGAAAACAAAAATCTTCATCTGTCATATTATAAAGTAAAAAAAAAGAAATGATTTAGAACTAAGAAGCTACATTGTGACTGTGTCAGGTCATGCTTCCCAACATGACTTGACCAAAACAGAACCGAAAATACTGCAATTTTTCTGTCCCATGATGGATGTTGTGTCGCTCCATGCACACCTCCCAGAATGCTGCAGCCTGTCCCAGACTATAAACATTGTCATTTACATAGATCCAGGTCTCTCAGATTTCACACCACAACCATCTTGGCTTGCTCTGGTGGTCCATTTAGCCTTAGAAACACTTTTCCATTCCTTGTCTATGTTGCTTGAATTTTGTTTTGCTTTCTGAGGAAACGGCCATTCCTAGCTATTTCAGCATTTTTCTTCGTCATTGATATACACTCCAGTACCCTTGAGTTTTTTAGACTGTCTCAACACTTCAACCTTATGCTTTCAATTAGCAAAGTGGACAACAATCGTGGACTTGGTTTTATTATCCTTGCGTGGGAGTGTGACAGGCTAAGATTTGTTGTTTCTCTAGGTGAATGTTCTTACTTCTCAGGAATTGAACAACTTGTTGCTCTAGAGAGTGCAGCTCCTCAAGTAATGCATCCTCACCTTGTTGGTCACCACCTGCAGCCCTGGCATAGCTGCGATGTTTGGAATCCAGCCCAGTGATGATAAGGTCATTAGCACAGGAGAACTGCTCCAAGTCGTCAATCCTTTGTTCCAGCAGTTCGATCCTCTGATCCCTTTGGTTGATTGTGGCCCTCAGTTCCAGGACCTCCTCCATTAGACCCATGAGGTTAACTTGCTGTTTTACCACTTTGCTGATCTCCTCAGACAGATTTTTTAATCTCTTCTAATTCTTTTTTGTTGTAACTGACATCTTTCTTCAAGAAGGTCACAAAAACAAAAAATAAAAATCTTCTGGGTAGGCTTAATGAAATACTGCTGTGTTGCCAGTCACCATGCTCCCAGGACATTAACAATGTCCTTGATCAAAAAAAGGATGGACAAAAGGATGAAAGTTGAGCATTACCTTACCATCAACAATGATTTAATTTCAAATGGATGGTACTATATTTAGGTGATTTTTGGAGGGTTGTAGAGAGGCTCTGAGCAGGGAAAGGCAGTAGCAGCTATCTTTTTGAAGTGGATTTCAAAACAAAGTGGGTCTGGTGGGTCAGTGATGTTTTTAACATAAATAAAAAGCAAGACTTCAAGCTAGTACTAGGTGAAGAGATCACATTATCCCTATTTTAGCATCTTTACACGTTTAATATCATATCTTCCAGTAGAGTCTTTGAATATAACATGCAATTGATTTGAGAGGACAAGATTAATCAAAATAGGCCTAGGCTGTTTCACAGTATGCTTCTGAAAGTGTACTTACCTGTGTGTGTGTGTGTGTGTGTGTGTGTGTGTGTGTGTGTGTGTGTGTGTCTCAGAAAGACAAACACAGAGAGACAGAGATGGCTCATACATCTCAACTGCTCCTCCATAAGTGTTTCTTGTTGCCGGGGGATATAGCTCCAGATAATGTGGTGACAGGGTTTTATGGTAGCCATGGAAACCAAGGGGCACTGGCACATTTACCCGATGAAGAAGGCACACAGGGTTACTGTGTGTGTGTGTGTGTGTGTGTGTGTGTGTGTGAGAGAGAGAGAGAGAGAGAGAGAGAGAGGTTGTAAGCCTGACTGAAGCTGAAATGTAACTTGACTCATTAAGTAGCAGAGTAGGAGAGTTATAAAGGCTTAGAAGCATTTCTAGTTTGTTATTTTAGTATCCAAACCACACAAGTTAAATCATAAAGAACATTTATTATCATAAACACAAGTCTGATAGAACATAGTCTGTAGGTTGCAAAGGTCTTGGATCAGATAATACATACAATACATCATGTAAAACATTCAAACAATATTGGCAAAACAACTGGTTTCAGATTTATTTCATTATCACGGATTTATATTACTTTCATATTAGTTTCATTACATTTAGTATGATCGTAGTATCAGCTGCTATTGTTGTCAATGTGGGGGGCAGAACATGCAGACCAGCTAACACCTGAGAGCTCATGAGGAAAAAACACCACAGATATCACATGCACTGAACAAAATAGTAAATGGGCCGTAAAAAACAAAACAGTGAGCTGAAACGGGCTAAAAAGCTCAGTAGAGCTGAGAGAAAGTGAATAATTCTCTGTGGGTTCATCACTACAAGCAACACCTTTCAGATGGCACCATGTCATGTGATCCATTGTCAGGTCTGTTCTGTGTTATGTTTCTGCACCTTCCTGCAAAGTGCACGTGAAACGAGTGAAGGAGAACCTGTGCAGTATAGTAACTCAGAGAAATCAAAATCTTTGTTACCATTAACATTATGGCTGTTTGAGGCAAAGCTAGTAGTGTGGCTCCAGGCTCATCCATAGACTGTATATAAAGATGGACGACGTGACAGCGCCCCAAAAGTGAAGCCAAAACATCTCAATCGCCCCCTGGTGGCTGGCTGCAGTATAGGTCATAAGCCCCGCCTCCTCAATGTTAATGGATGGGACATGGGCCAAACTGAAAAGTCAAAGTACACATCAAATACATGTTTCCCAAAGATGGTTTCTGTCATTTTAGATAGTTCTTATCATGCTGATGTTTGTTCAAGTGTTCGTTTTTCTGATAAGTTTGTCTTTAATTAGTTATTTGATGCTATAAAAACAGGGTGTCACGTCATCATTGACAACTTTGAGTGTGCTCGCGATTGGCTCAGGCGGCTGCATAGATGGGAACTCGATACTGCGACTCCACCGTGGATCACTACTGCGCAGACTCTGGCTCCAAATGACATCACCAGCGCAAGATGGCAGCTCCCATATCCGGGGTATTTTGGCTTCATTTTTTACAATGGGAGGAAGTGGAGGTGCGTCGTCCATCTTTATATACAGTCTATGGGCTCGTCAGTTAATCGCTCCAACACTTTCGGTCAGAGTGAAATATCTCGCTAGCTTTTTGTCATGACATTTTGTAAAGACATCCACAGTCCTCAGAGGATGAATTCTAATGGTGAACTTTAACCTTCCACCACAGCCTCAGCTGTACATTGGGCATTATAGGCCTTTTTCAAGGTACATATTTTGGCATCTCATAGCAGGAAAAGTACAGGTGTAACGAATTACATTAATAATGGCTGCATTCTAAGTAAGCAACTAATCGCACCTATGCTGCTTTTCTTTACAGTTTGGTTACAGGCATCAAGCCTTGTTGTGAACAACAACCGTGTTCAGAGAGTTATTTAGTCATGGCATAAGTAGATTTCCATATAAATGGATGGCACGGTAAAAGGTGTTGTAAGTAACAGCCTGTCACCTGTAGCATGCTGGCTCACTGCTACAGCATTGCCTACTTGGATAGTTGATGGAACAGATGGTCATTGATGTTATAGTTACAGGTCACCCCACTGTCAGAGTAAATCATGTTTTTTGTTACTGTAGTTTGGTTTCACTTCCAAGTTCTTGGAAGTGAATTTGGGCTCTGCTCAGGAGGTGATACTAAATGCAAGTTCCAGGTACTTTCAGGGGTCACTACTGTCGATCGTGATTGGTCGACAGATGTGATCACATCACAACTAGAACGACTACAACAAACACAACAACAGTAATCACCATGTTACCACTGCATCTGTATGGAGCAGGACAACCAACAGAAAAAACACTGGTGGATTCTTGTTGGACAAACCAAGGAGGCCAATCAGAGGGAGCTGGAGTCAGAGGTTAGAAACCAGAAGGTGGACCACATGATTACAACACTCAGTTAAACTGTGCAGGGAAAATTAAAACAAGATGATAGAAACATAAAGGAAGGAACATAAAGTGGAGTGAAATACTACAAAGTGGTTTGGCACGCTGGACCTTGTTTTAGGCCCCTGACCATCTTGTGTGTTCCTGATAATGTAACTGGATGATTCGCATACTAATTCAATGAGTGGCCACAAGAGTGCAGCAAACACAGAGAAACAGTCTGACATGCTTTCACTGATAAGCTGGTGGTTGCCATGCTCAGTAGACAACAGTCCATGTAATCAGCGAATAACATCAGATGGCAGGTTCTGTCCCTGTGCTGCATGTGATCCATTCCTTGTGTATATTCTGCTTCATATTGTACAGTGTTATAGATTCAATGAGTCTTTTTACCATATATGTTCCTCTGATACACCTCTAACCTGAGCTGTTTTCACAGCCTATGTATCTGTGTGTGCTCTTTTTGCAGATATCAGTGAGCCAGTGTTTCGCCAACAAACGCAGATGGAGATGACCCTCATGATTATAATATATGTATTATGAAGAGTGCACTGTTTCAGTCTTAAATCTGTTAAATGGTTTTTAAGCTACTTTTAAATTTATCAGAAGTTTGATAAATATTGGCCCAGAGCTCAACAGTAATGAAGAAGGTAGCTGAGCTCTATCTGAACAAGGCATGTGTTTTAAGCTGGTAATGTGCATACCACCATATCATGTCATAGTGTGATCTGCACAACATGATAATCAGCAGAGTCAGACAGTGAGGAATGCTTTTTATGATGGTTTATTGTGTAACTGAATGGATGAAGTGCCTGAAGGTATGTTCAGACGCCTTCCCACCCTGCTTACACACATTTTTCAGTGACATAACAATAACACGCCATGTTATTCTTATGTTGTAGAGCAGATGTCTGATGTTGAAGTTGGAATGGAGCCTTGTTTAGATGAGCTGAGCTTTCATAACATCCTGACTGCCTTGGGAATGACTTACTATTAGATCATCCAAAAGAACCGCATGTCTTGTTTTGTTTTGTTCTTCTGGATATCCAAAAAGTTAACAGTAAGGAAGACCAGAGTCACCATCTCATGTATGTATCTTAAGGCCTCTAAAAACCCTTAAAAAGAAACAATCTGAGAAGAAATGCTCTTTGGTTGAACTGCGTACAAATCATGTCCACACTAAAAAGGTATCATGGTATTTTAAAATGATGACATATAGAAAAAAGAAGACAACTTTGGGAAATGCTAAAACTAATTATGGAGTATTTATCATTAGTAATATAATTTACGTTGTTGTTGTTGCTGGGGAATAACACATTAGGCTTAGTCTGGGAGGAAGGGTGTACCTCTATAGCTGTTGCTATAAAATAGTTGTGTATGTTTTAAAATGATAAGAGACTGGGGAGCAGTACAGCAGTTTTGGGATCCAGTGTTGGATCCATCTGGAAATCATTACTTACTTTATAGTACAGTCTATCGCCACATTAAATATCAAACATAAAACAAAATATGTCCATCTCAATGTTAAAACAAATGTCATAACAGTAAGTTGAATGTACAACATTTGAAGATCTGTGGCTCTGGATAGCGCTGAATTAAGCTGGCTAACAGGTTAGCTAATCAGTTGGTAACATTAGTCAGGTGTCTGGTTCTGCAGTAAAGTCTTTGTTCAGTGGCGCAAACACAGGGCAGAGTTTATGTACTGTACATCCATAGCAGAAACTCACTAGCCTAGGCTCGCTAGCATGGTCCTCACTGGAATCAACATAGCAAGCATCCTCATATACCCAGAATGCAACACTCTTAAAGCAACAGGCCATTAAGGCTCTCCCTGACATGTGCTATATATCAAGTAATGATATTTTGGGTGGCATATTATCACTGAGGGACAATGACAAGTTTATAATAATAATAAAACTTTTTTTTTCTAAGTGAATGTAACACATGTAGTTTTGCTCCTTTTTATGTGAAAGAACTTACAGGCTAAGCCTGATGGATTAGTGATGAGGGGGAACCCTTGTCCAGTGAGGTTGGGCGGTTGGGTATGGGTGGGGTGGTTCCCACAGGTCACACTGTAGACAGTTTTCATAGGAACTATTTCTTCAGTAGAAAGTAGTTCCAATGGAAACTGTAGACATTGTGTTCTGTGGATGTGGATTGTCCAGATTTCAAAAACACAGGATAAAGATGTCAAAATTGTGCAAGCACTTACTAGAGAGTCTTCTTGCTGATGGTGAAGACCAGTCTTTCCCAAACTTAAGGTCGCGACCCAAAATGGGTCACGGACCTGTTTTTATTGGGTTGCCAGTTGGCAGAGTAAAATGCATAACAATGTTATGATACCGTATGTGAATTCATATGCTGGTCACTCAGCTCAAATGATGTGTGCTACGCACATACTCAAAACTGAAGTGACATCCAGTAACTACCTTTTTTTTGCTACGCTGGTCTGTTCAGCTGAGATGAAGTGTGTGGGGCTGTTTACCCCCACCTCCCACCTCTTCTCGTGAACCTGGACCTGAAACCATGTTTGTGCTTTCTGACTGAGGTAACGTTGAGTGTTAGCTATCTTGCTAGCTGTGATTGACTCGTGGGCTTGTCCCTAACGTGGATTAGGCAGCAAAGTGCATTTATTCAACATTGTTTTGACGGTGGAAGAGTCAGTAATGTGTGTGTTACGTTTGTATTAACCTAGTTAGTGTGTATGTGTGTTAGTTTCCATGCCAGACAAAAATCAAAATCAAATTCTGTGTGTGTGTGTGTATGACTAACGGGGAGGCGATTAGTTAGAGTGGTGATTTTTAATGATAATATCCTCTCTGTCATCTACCTCTCTGTCTCATTCAAGGCATTCATGGTTTGTTGTGTTCTTTTCAGTAGTTTATAAATGTAGATGTTATGGCAATTCACGATTTATTTTTGTAAGTTTGGGAGAAACCAAATTTCTCTTTTGGGTCTTGAGCTGAAAAAGTCTGGGAACCTGGTGAACACAACAATGAAGTAACTGACGATGGAAGGGAAGGTTATCACAGAGGAGTTCTCAAGTGGGCACCCTCCTTCCTTGACGTTTTGTTGTTGATCCCAAAATGCCTCTGGATGGCTCAACAGTGAATTCTGGTGTCCCCTCTGTGCCGCCCTGGCCTGCTACTTTGGGGCCTACCAGGGGTCTTGCCTCTTCATACAAAGCCACTGGCTTCTTCTTTCTGCTGCCTCCGATGCAGCTTTGATGGCTAAGGGCAGGCTCTGACCTCTGATTCCCAGGTCACTGAGCAATCTGGTGGTAGATGTTGCCACGAAACCTCTGCACCCCACCTCCACAGGGCAGACTTCAGTGTTCCAGCCACAATGTCCACAGTAATCGTGATACTATTTCCGGAAAGAGATGTTGCTGTTGAATTTTCTGATTTATTTTTTAATGCTGTTCCACAAAATATATTCCATTCACCTCCGTTTGGTGAAATTTCAGAGACAGATATCTTAAATTGAGTCTAACTATCTGAATGGCCCAATACCACTAGGGAGAAGCAAAAACATTTGATTTTAATTAAATTAATTAATTAATTAATTTATGTTTTGGTAATTTTGGTGAAGCGACCCTTCAGTTCACCTCCGTGAATCCATTCCATCCATCCATTTTCCGCCAGGTTGTGGTGGCAGCAGGCTAAGCAGGGTTGTGCAGATGTTCCTCTCCCCAGCAACACTTTCCAGCTTGTCCAGGGGGATCCCAAGGAGTTCCTAGGCCAGATGAGATGTATAATCCCTCTAGCGTGTGCTGGGTCTACCCTGGGGTCTCCTACCAGTTAGATGTGCGTGGAAAACCTCCAAGGGGAGGTGCCCAGGAGGCATCCTGATCAGATGCCCGAACCACCTCAACTAGCTCCTTTTGATGTGAAGGAGCAGCAGCTCTACTCCAAGCTCCCTCCGGATGTCTGAGCTCCTTACCCTATCTCTAAGGGTGAGCCCAGCCAACCTACGGAGGAAACTCATTTCGGCTGCTTGTATACACAATCTCATTCTTTCGGTCACTACCCAAAGTACATGACCATTGGTGAGGGTTGGAATGTAGATCGACTGGTATATAGAAAGCTTTGCCTTCCGGCTCAGCTCCATCTTCACCACAACGGTCCAGTACAACGCCCGCATTACTGCTGATGCCGCTCCAATCCACCTGTCCATCTCACGCTCCATTTTACCCTCACTTGTGAACAAGACCCTGAGATACTTGAACTCCCTGGTTTAGGCAGTAACTCACTCCCAACCCAGAGGGGGCAATCCACTGCTTTCTGGCTGAGAACCATGGCCTCAAACTTGGAGGTACTGACTCTCATCCCAACCGCTTCACACTCGGCTGCAAACCGTCCCAGTGCATGCTGAAGGTCAGTCTGATGAAGCCAACAGAACCACATCATTTGCAAAGAGCAGAGATGCAATTTTGAGGTCCCCACACCGGACAATCTCCTCCACCTGGCTGAGCCTTGAGATCCTGTCGTTGAATATCACAAAGACAAGACACCCACTGAAAACGTGTTTGATTTTGTGCCGAGAATACGGACACAGCTCTCACTTTGGTTATATAGGAACTGGATGGCTCATAGCAATGGCCCTGGTACCCCATACTCCCACAGTAGTCCTCCCAAGGGATGTGTTGGTCGGGTTCAAAGTGTTCCTCAGAGTGCTCTTTCTACTGCTCGGCAATATCCAGAGTCAGGGTCAGCAGTTTTCCTCTCCTGCTGAACACAGCCTGAGCCAAGCCCTGCTTTCCCCTCCTGAGCCATCTAACAGTTTGCCAGAACTGATGATACAACCACAAAGTCGATCATCGATCTGTGGCCTAAGGTGTTCTGGTCCCATGTACACTTATGAACCACCCTAGGCTCGAACATGGTGTTTGTTATGGCCAATCCATGTTCTAGCACATAAGTCCCTCTGGGTTTCTCCATTGTTGCCCAAGTGAGCAGTCCCCCAACAGAGCTATAGAGTCCCCAGGTATTCCTTCCAGGATGCCACCCAGCGACTCTAAGGCCGGGTACTGTGCGCTTGGTGCATGAGCACAAACAACTGTCAGAGCCTTCCTCTCAGCAACTTTCAGTCGCATCGATGTGACGATGTGCTCAGCCATGGACTCATGAGTATCCCCACACCCGCCTGGCACCTCTCACCCTGAGCAACTCCGGAGAGTCCAGCCCCTCTCCAGGAGTTTGGTTCCAGACCCAGAGTTGAGTAGAGGTGAGCCTAACGCTGGGTTCACATAGGAGGTGGACGCGCCGCGAAGCACCACAATATGCCAATTCTAGTGCAAGCAGTAGCCTGGCTGTTCACACCAGAAGAGCATTTCTCTGCGCCAGTCAACAAGCGATCCTGCTCCTCTGCTCTTTTCAAGGGCTTATCTTTTTGCTGTTGTTCTGTGCTGCGGATCATACAACTCCCAGTGCTTCTCCACTTCTAGGATCAACTTTTTTTCTCTCTCTCTCTCTCTCTCTCTCGCCCTCTTTCTCTCGCTCACTGCTTGTGTGTGTGTCTGCTAGTCTCTCTCGCTCTCTGTTTAGGCACAACTGACAAATGTGGAATAAGTACTAATTTAAAAAATACAGAGGGGCAGGAAAATCTGGAATCTGTGGATCATCTAGGATCTGTGAATCGCTCTTAGTCTGGCCCCTCCCCTGGGACCAATTTGCCTTGGGAGACCCTACCAAGGACTATTGCCCAGGACAACACAGCTCCCAGGGTCACATGGATGCACAAACCCTTCCACTACGTTAAAATGGCAATTCTTGGACTTCACCGTGAAGTCCCAAAAGACAATAAAAAGACAACACCACCCCTAATATATTGGCCTATACCCAAATACACTGGCAGTGGCAGACGATTTTTATTTATTTATTATTTAAATAATTAAGGAAGTTACCTCCTGTGCCACGTGCATAAATTGCGTACAGCCCCTCTCTCAATTTGGAGACACACATATCAATCCTGCTGATGTGTGATGGCCACAGCTATTTAATAAAGTAAAATAAAAGAAGCCTACATCCTACATTTGTTTGGTCAGTGTCTGAAAGCAGATGTTTCAAGCCGAAAGTGTGACAGTTGGCAACAGTGTGATACTGAAGGAGATGGCGCTAAGCAATGACAAGGTGCGATTTAGAGGAGGCAGAGCTCAGCAGTGATCTCTGGCCCAATTTAACTGCTGCCAGTAAATATTTTATTGGTACCCTGTATGTACAAAATATTTACAATGTAATTTGCAGATTCAGATTTTACAGTAAACATGAGATAAATATGGCTCAAATATGTCAACTTTCCAGGAACTTTGAAAATAAAAACAGCCTTGTTTCAGCTTGATGACACAATGACTTTTCCACAACAAATGAGTCTTTCTTTGGGCAAACTTTTGAAGAACTCTGCTCAGCTCCACAAAGTGCTGTGTTTCTGTGAGAATGTAGGTTTGGGCAGTTCAGGCTTGACTGAGGTCATGTTTATCTGATGCAGTCACGAGATGGTTTCTTATTACTCTCTCTCTCTCTCTCTCTCTCTCTCTCTCTCTCTGTGTGTGTGTGTGTGTGTGTGTGTGTGTGTGTGAGCCAGAGCCATTTTGCACTAAAATTACAGAGTGAAAGATTACAGTCTAACATGCTAAGAAGGGCAAAAGAGTAGAACAGAACAGAGTAGCTGATTTAAAAGGGTTTTTCATGTTCAGACCACAAGTCAAACATGATCAAATCTGGGGCCATGGCTCATTTCTGGCTAAAAAAAAACTTCACTTGGTGTAGCTGGTTTGTTTATGTGTGGAACAAAGTGAGTCTCAACCATGTAAACACAGAGGAAACTGTTCACATGCTCTGTGAGTAAAATGTTTGGGCTGAGAAAGTTAGAAACGTTGGGACTACTGTGTGGTGCTTGGTGTTTCCTCACAGGGAGGGATAAGGTTAAAGCGTAGATGCCAAATATCAATTCTCTACATATTATACATTCACATTGTAATCCCTTCTATGTGAATTTGCTGGGATGAAACTACCATACTTATGTAGCTGAGGGCACATTGTTTCCTGTGCAGTGAGGGATTATTGTTGGACTTTTTAGCGAGGCAGCCACATTCCCAGATCTCACAATTTATTTTGGTGAATACAATGTTTTCATAGCTGATAGAACTGGTGTACAAAAGTACAAACTAGTATCCAATGATACCTTGGCCACTGCAGAGAGCGTTCCAGCCGGGATAACCTTGCCAACCTTCATCATGTGCCTGTGTTGTATTCCTTGGAGAGTAACCAACAACAGTATAGCTTCATCTGCTTCCTCTTCTTCTTGAGAAGATGGCCCCAGCCAAGGTGGAGGATGGAAAGAACACCTGAAAAACCAAAGAGGAAGAAATGCAGGAGGAGCAAACATACTTTACAGGTTTGTCTGTACAGATTTGAAGCTACATGGCATCTAGCACCAAACTGACAGTACCTATAATTTCACCACCACATAATTTTTCCAAAGATTAAACAAGAAATTAGTTGATAGTTTTTACCTAGGACATTTTGCATGAGGCCAATGGTGAATTATGCATTAAAATCATACAAGCCATAACAATGTGCAATCTACAGAGAGTTTAGGTTTATCCTCTATATTTTTCCCACGTGTGCCCTCATCCGCTCCAGAGTCGTTGTCCACCGTCGCGTACTTCGAAGGTGGACATACTTGCCTTTTGGGCCTGCTCATTATTTGGCCAAATGATAAGACAGTTTCTGCTAAAAAGAAGGTTACATTTTAAATAAGCCACAAATTGGGCAGTTTTGTATAAGTACATTAAGTAGCCGTAATTTACCGTATGTCCTTCAGCAGCTAATGCTATGCTATCAAATAGCAGGAAATAGATCATGTAGGCTATGTTGCTTCATTCAACCAGCGTACGCATGAAAGGTGGGCGGGCGATCTGGCGAGGGGAGAGGTTTCCAGTTCATCATAATATCCACACACACCTCGTCGTCCCCTTACCGCACTGTGATGTTATCTGAATGAAGCATACCCATTCAACTCGTGACTCGTGAACTTTGATGACGATGATTTATAAGGTTATACGGTCAACTGTAGCGTTTATTTAAAATGTCATTGTATAATTTATTTAGATTAATTAAATTACTTGTGTTTATTTCCCCCTTTCGTCACTAAGTTGATGTGTTTATTTTTCTTGAATTTATTTTTTTTTTCACATCAGCTGTCAAGGACTGAGAACACATTGTAATACACCAGTAGGTGGCGATAATGCTCCTCCGGTTGAAATTTGCCATTAAAACGAAGAAGCAGAAGAAGAAGAAGAACTAGAACTTGGAGAAGCAGGTCTCATGCATGGATGTATTATAAAAACTGGATACGGCGCCGCTGCTCAGCCTTGCTTCCAATTTTTTCCAGTGGCCACTTGTGGTATTACAGTGGAAAAAATTGCCCTGCAGCCCAAAAAGCATTTCCCCATAGGCCACCATTGTAAAAAAGACGTCTGTAAAACTGTTGATAGGACACCTCCAACTGCAAACAAGCTCCATTATGACTCTTTCTATTACACATTTTTGATCCATGGAGGTTTTATATTTGTAAAACTTTCCTTGAGCCAAGAAAAGCTATTTAAAAATCTGTGACGTCATCACAATGTAAATTCTACTGGCCAAGCGGGAACTCGCAGGCGGGGCCAGCGGGGGGAAACACTACTGTGCATATTCAGTGGGCCGCATAACCCGGAAGTACACCCGGAAGCTAGAAACGTTTTCGGCGTATGTGCTGGGCGAGCAATTCTCATTGGAATGAATAGGCGCCATCTTTGGGTCCGGTATCCAGTTCTTATAATACATTCATGGTCTCATGTAAACAAGTTCTGTCCTGGTTTCATTATTTTGTAAAAGCAGTTCCAGGCAGGTTCCAGGACTAGGTCGACAGCCTTTCCAGTTCTTCATTCATTACTCAAAATAATTAGATTCAGACATAGTGGTGCTTTTCGTGTCAAGAGACAGCTGGTTGAAACTGTTTTTCGGTAAGTAAGTTAAGGTTTGGTTTAGTGAGCTTAAGATAGCTAACGTTAGCATTAGCTAGAGCAGTAGTTTGGTCATATTTCAGTCTTCATGAACCAATATATTCCTAAATAACTTTGCTAAATTGGTTTTCTTAACTTTCAGGGTTTATGGTGGCCGATATGAATGAACATGTGTGCTAACATGTCCAAGTGCTGTTAGGTTTCGTGGCCTGCAGGCTTGGTTTGTGCGCTGTGGATGTAGTTATTAAGAGAATGTATCCTATATTATATACAAGGATGGCCCCAAGCTAATATTTGTTTCTAACTTAACTAACCTAACCTAAGTTAACTTCTAACTGTAGTTTTAGTTTTGTCTATTAAACTAGGCTGCCCCACCTTTCCAGCCAAATCTAACACACCACAATTGGCAGAGGAAAATCAGAAATCATGCTAAACGTTTTATACCCAGACAGACAAACTTCAGCATTTCAATTCTGCTTTTTTTAAATATAAAAACGGATGGTCATATGGCCAGGAGTGCTTAAAGTTAGTGCCTGACCTTCTTCTATGGTAGTCTAGGAGATAAGATTAGACATGAGTTAAGGTTACAAAAGTTAACATAGCCAGTTTTCTTTAGATGGTACAATGTGTGATTACACAAGATTTTTCTTCCAAGTTGTCAAATAATTGAACATCTCTGATCAGAGTCCTATCATGTAATCACACCGTTCTCTTAATGTCCCACAGGCATGGGAAGGTTAATGGCAGAATTGCTTCACAAACGCTTTATTAAAACGCTTCACGTTGATTAAGTGGTTGCAGAACAAAAGGCTTCTTGCACCAAAGTGTCCTGTTTGTAAGCACCACATGAAAATGACAAAGTCGGGCTCTACAAAAGATGCCTATAGGTGGTAAGTGTTGTGTTGGTATTTATTTATGTATTGGTTATTTTGCTTAGCCGTCAATTGATCATAACCTTTTTCTTCTTGATAACAGCTGCTTCTTCAGATTATCATTTCAACATTAACATTATAGTTAATTACTATTTTTTATTCTACACAATTTAAAGTGCCTATGTCTGCTGTATTCGAACAGTGTAAATGCTACTGCTTTTTGACTGGCATATGGCACATAAAACAATATGTCCCTGGAGTTCAACTGGCACATAACACTTCCCACCTGAATACCAAATGTTACTGGCATATAATGCTGCTGTGTGCCACATAAAAAAGGAATGTCAGTCATGTACCACTTTTTACTGGAAGTCACCATGTAAAACTTGTGCCACAAAATTACACTGGAAGATAATTACTCCTTGTTGGCACCTGAGAGTTCACACTTGGATCTTCGAACCTGGCTCAAGATTATGCACAAGTTAGTTTTTTCTCTCATCAAGCAGCAAAGTTCACAGCAATGCTCTAAAAGTTTCTCTCAATACTTAGCATGGGAAATTGTCTGTATTTTTCAATTGTCACTGTGGTGAAATAAGCCTTTATCCATAATGGTTACTTTGTGAAATGCACAGAGCAAATCTTTCTTCCTTAGGAAGAATAGTGTGTTGGTGTCATATCACACGGTACACATATCACCGTCTGTTGATTAATCAAACGAAACAAAAAGTAGAAGCTTAATGGATCGCACTGACTAACTTCTTGTCGGTCTATCCACAGGTGATTTTAACATGCATTGTGTGTTGTTACTGTCTAGCTTAACTGTGACCAAGACCTCAGTGTTCAAATCCAATTTATGGTGTGAAAAAAACAAACCAACAAATAAAATGTTTACTGGAAAAACAGTGTGAGGATGTGTGTCGCTTACAACTCACTCCCCTTCCTTCAAATGCCAGTGAGCAATAGATAGTAACATTTTCCCAAGGAGGTGCACAGCTAAGTACTAACTTTTATACTAAATAGTAATGCACCCTTTGGCTCTGTTTTCTGTAAAGAATAGTCCCATCTGTTTCCAGCTGCTGCTACTAAACACACTATGGTTATTTGACTGTGGCGTCATGTAATTTATTTAATTGTGGCTGACTTTTATATCTGATGTCATATGTTATGCTACAAGGTCATCAAACTTGATGATGTGCCCAAGTATTTCAGTGATAGTTGTATGAACTGTTCCTTTGGTAGCTGTTGGATCAAAAATAGAGTAGATGGGGAGTGGCTGCAACATCAGTGTGATGACCCAAATCCGTTATCTCGGCTGTAAATGAGGCAATTGGTAATATGTATGTGTGTAGGTGTATATATAGTACATTAGTATTAGATGGTTATATATATATATATATAATCAGATAACCCTCTAATACTAACATACATAGCATAGTTATAATTACTGATGCATGCAAGAACCCTATCTTGGCACACAACAATCATTGGCTACATTATTTAACAGCAATTTCTCCTTTCAGTTTAGCTCAAGGTCTCAGGAGAAGACGTGGACATGATCGAGGATGGTGTTTGTGGAAGTAGTGCTTCCATTACAAAGGTGTATGACACTCTTCGCCACTCCTGCATCATTGCCATCAAACGTCTAGAGAGAAGAAAAAAGATGAAGATTGGTGGTAGACATAGTTTTGTCGTCATTGATGAAAGCAAGAAAGTTCACTTTCAGGTGAACCACAGGCGATTCTTTGTCCATCCCCAAACGCCCACACCCAGCACCTGGAGCGTGCATGGCGAACTTACAAAGAAGAGCTCTATTGCTACAGGGGTAACCTAAGTGAAAACTCACTACGAAGAAACCTTTGCATCATTAAGTGGAACTACTGGCTTGGGAAAGAGCACAGACATTGACCAACTGGCCGCTTATTACATGACATCAGAAAAGTTTATAAACTGTAATTAACACAATGTCTCTGTGACACCCGAATCTGATCATGTATCAAGAAAATGCTCAGTCTCACACAAAAGAGAACTACACAACTTGATTTTTTTTGGTTATTGCTTTTAGGCTTTCCATTGTTATTGTTCACAGACTTTATCTTTAATATCCATTGTGTGTATTTGTTGTTATTGTGTTATTATAACTTGCTTTATCTTTCTTTATATTTTGTACTTACTATATTTATTGTTATGCACTAATATACCAAGGCAAATTCCTTCCCTTATTGAGCTATAAGGAAAAAACTCCTGTACATGTTTTGCTCTGGTAGTTGCCAGTCATGGATTCTTAAAGCCACCCTGTTCCATTCTGTTCATTGTGTTTGTGACAATAAATGTTCATAATTCCATGTTGTGTTTTACATTGTACTGTTATGGTGTGTTCCCACCAAAAGCAAATTGAGCGTTTCTTGTGGTGATATTACATACAAAGTTAAAGCAAAGACGCGAATAGACGTGAATTTGAGTCGGGCTGTGTGAAAGAGTAAGAATATAACCCATAACTCGCACTGATAGTCCCATCGTTTACATTCTACCAGAACAGCAACTGTTACACTCTGTGATATATTCGCGTGACCTGTGTCGCGAAAGCCAATCATCCTTAATTAGTCACCAGTGGCAAAGTATCTGCAGCATAGAAAACATTTAACTGAGCTGTAGTGAACACACTGTGGGTGTCTACTGTGGTAGGCCAGATGTCTTCAGGATTTTCACCACACTATAAGTACACTTCAATACTCAAAAATAATTCAACTGAGTCAAAAGAGTTCAAATATGAATAGAGTTTACTGACAAATCAACAAGTACAGCAAACCCGAGTTAGTTCATGGAGCAACCAACAGTCAAGCATACAAGCACACACTAACCTGAGTCAGTCCATGAAGTAACTGACAATCCAATGCACACATCTTCTTTTATAGCCATTTCACCCCTCCTTCTGTGGGCTCAAAGTTGTATAACCACCTGCTGACCGTGGCCCAATTTCTGTGATGTTTTCAGCCTGCTCTGAGCCAGACCACAGTTTCCTCCCTTTTTTTCCCACTGTTTGATACACTCTAACCTCCCACTGCCAGCTGCTGCACTTAATTAAGAATACAAGACTTCTATGATTATGCCCACATCCAACAACACATGACTACATCATGATTATGACTGAACCTGACTGAACCTGACCATTATGAATATGATTGACTTTGATTGACTTATACATAATACTGTAATATTGATTATGACTTATTTGACCTCTCTGACCTTACCCTGCAATGATTCAATACTGATTCATCCATATTATACCACATTTGGTGAATAAAATTTCCCACACTACATAGAATATATAGCTGCACAGCTGCTGTCATCAATAATAAACATAAATGAATGTGAGTTTAAGTTACACAGTATGTAGATATATATGTGTATAAACAATAACGTCGCTGCCGTATTTATGCCTGATTTAGATTACGTTATTTTGAGTGTGTGATAAAGCAGCTACAATGTTACCATAGCATAGCTCTGATCGATCTGAACTCTTGTGGACAGACCTGACAAAGCATCAGTTCAGATTTTTTACAATTTGGCATCATGATGTAGTTATTTCGGCATCCCTTTGATACGTTTATTGCAATTAAATCACAGCAAAATCTGTTTATTTTGGGTTCATACCACTGTAGTAAGCCATATGAAGGTGCCACTCACCGGAGACAGATGGGCAGACACTCCGCAGCTGAGACGGAACACCTGTAGTGGGTGTCCATCCGAGAAATCCTGGCACCGATCCTAGCTAACAGGTCATCAAAGTGGGCTCTGGTCAGCCTCAAGTAGCGCTGGAAACGGCTGTCATCCAGATGCAGTTCCTGGAGAAGGCGGTGAAATTCACCGAGCTGTGTGCGCCTCCGAATGATGTTATGAACCCAAACACTACAGCGTTTAGTTTTCCGACGTATTTGAGGCTTCCACAACAGGTACAATGCAGCAATATGTTATTTCGGCCATGGTAACGAAAATAAATAAACGTTGTTGGCATTTTTTCCCAGAAGAGAAGGGCAAAAAGGTTAATAACGGGTTTGTTTTCTTTTGGTGGGAACACACCATTAGACCCCGTCCCAATTAGGCTGCTTAAAGAAATTTTACCCTTAGTTAGTACTTCTTTACTACATATGATCAATCTGTCCTTATTAAAAGGCTATGTGCCACAGTCCTTTAAAGTAGCTGTAATTAAACCTCTTCTTAAAAGAGAGGGGGTTTTGTCAAACTATAGACCTATATCTAACCCTCCCTTTCTCTCTAGGATCCTTGAGAAAGCATCCACCAATCAGTTGTGTGACTTTCTACACAACAATAAGCTATTTGAGGATTTTCAGTCAGGTTTTAGAGTGCCTCATAGCATCGAGACAGCACTTGTGAAAGTTACAAATGACCTTCTAATTGCATCAGACAAAGGACTTGTCTCTGTACTTGTCTTGTTAGATCTTAGTGCCGCATTTGATACCATTGACCATCACATTCTATTACAGAGACTAGAATATTTAATTGGCATTAAAGGCACCACACTAAGCTGGTTTAAATCCTATTTATCAGATCGATATCAGTTTGTACATGTTAACGATGAATCCTCTATGCACGCCAAAGTTAGTCACGGAGTTCCACAAGGTTCTGTGCTTGGACCAATTCTATTCACCTTATATATGCTTAGGCCATATTATTAGGAAGCACTGCATGAATCTTCATTGTTATGCAGATGAGACCCATATTTATCGCTGAAGCCAGATGAAACCAATCAATTAACTAAACTTCAAGTATGCCTTAAGGACATAAAAACCTGTATGACCTGCAATTTTCTGATGTTAAACTCAGACAAAACTGAAGTTATTGTACTAGGCCCCGAACACCTTCGAAACACATTATCTAAAGATATAGTTTCTCTAGATGGCATTGCCCTGGCCTCCAGCGACACCGTAAGAAATCTTGGAGTTGTCTTTGATCAAGATATGTCCTTTAACTCCCACATAAAACAAACTTCAAGGACTGCCTTTTTTCACCTATGTAACATTGCAAAAATCAGGCACATCCTGTCTCAAAAAGATGCAGAAAAACTAGTCCATGCATTTGTTACGTCTAGGCTGGATTATTGCAACTCTCTATTATCAGGCTGCCCCAATAAGTCCCTTAAGACTCTCCAGCTGATCCAGAATGCTGTGGCACATTTACTGACAAGAACCAGGAAAAGGGATCATATTTCTCCAATATTAGCTTTTTTACACTGGCTCCCTGTAAAATCCAGAATAGAATTTAAAACCCTCTCCTCACTTTCAAAGCCCTAAATGGTCAGGCACCATCATATCTTAAAGAGCTCATAGTACCCTATTACCCCACTAGAGCACTGGAGTGCATGGGTTCCTTGTGGTTCCTAGAGTCTCCAAAAGCAGAATGGGAGCCAGAGCCTTCAGCTATCAAGCTCCTCTCCTGTGGAACCAGCTCCCAGTTTGTGTATGGGAGGCGGACACCCTCCTCACATTTAAGAGTAGGCTTAAGACTTTCCTCTTTGACAAAGTAGGGCTGACTCAGGTGACCCCTGAGCCACCCATTAGTTATGCTGCTATAGGCCTAGACTGCCGGGAGACTTCCTACGATGCACTGAGCTCCTCTCTCCTCCTCTCCCTCTCTATCTCTATGCACTCATCCCACTTGTTACTAACTCGACTTCTTCCCTTTCCCGTAGTTGTGTGCTTTCTCTCCTCCCTCTCTCTCTCTCCTTCTGTTGCTTTCTGCAGGTATTTCTGCCTCTGGAGCTGTAGAGTCTGGATCTATGTTTGCACCTGCTGCCCCCGTGTTTCTGCTCAACAGCTGCTGCTGCTATTATTGTTATTGCTCTTATTATTAGTATTACTATTATTATATTGCTATTAGTATTATTTCTATTAATATTAATATTAACATCAATACCATTACCACAGCTACTACTCTACATCTCTATGTAGAACTGTACTGTATTACTGTATGTTCTCTTTCCTCCTGCTCTCTCTCTCTCTCTCTCAACCCAACCGGTCGAGGCAGATGACCGCCCACCCAGAGCCTGGTTCTGCTCGAGGTTTCTACCTGTTAAAAGGGAGTTTTTAATTGCCACTGTCGCCTAGTGCTTTCTCGTGGTGGGAACTGTTGGGTCTCTGTAAATATAAAGAGTCGGTCTAGACCTGCTCTATATAAAAATATTAATTTGCTGGGTAGCTCCCAGATTAATGGGATAGGACTGAAAGTGGCCGGGGAATGCATATGGGATAATGAAGGCGAAGAGGACAATGCAAGTCGTACTCGTGAGCATTCCGGGAGCCAATGGGAAGGCAGTCATTCCCCTACTCACTTCAACCACCATTGAAGCATTGAGAGCAGGTAAGTTAGCTATATCTACACAGAATGTATTTCTGTCGTTTGTGCTTTTTAGATTTTTGTCTGTGCATGCCATAATTATGTAATAACGTTGATGGAAAAATTTATATCATAAATGAATTGATAACGACAAGTTAGCCAGGTCAGCTAACGTTAGATTAGGCTAACTAAGGTTAGCTAAGTAATTCTGCTGCGTGATTACAGCAGAACCACCTCGACAGCTCCGCCCGGCAGACGACGATCTGTAAGTTAATTGTCCTTGTTCGCTTTCTAATTCTTTAACATGAACTACTGTTGGACAGTGGTGATGGGGGATAAGTTTTAAACAAAATAAAGTTGAATATGTAATACTTATAATGTCCATACTTAGTATTAAGCTTGGCTGTTGTACTGTTTTTCTTCAGGAAATCCTACACCATGGAGGACAGCGGTACTGAGGCTAATGTGACTTGTAGGCCTAATGCTGGCGGTAAGCGCTACTGTATATTCCTATGTACCTTAACCCACATTTATTACATGCTAGATGCATTTGGCCTCATGGCGAACATAGCACAATTTTATTTAAATACACTTTATTTCAACAGACAATTCTTTCAATAACGTATTGGACAACCAACTGCTTGACCATTTTAAAAACCCTAATTAAAAATACATGAATTTAAAAATAACTGAAGTGAAGGAATGTTTTCTTGTGTCCGAAATCATTCACTACTCACTACATAGTCCACTATATAGTGAGTTGGCCATTTTGTAGTGCTGTCCAAATATACCCTATATAGTGGACTCTACTACGCACTATACTATAATGCATTGCACTGAAAGAAAAATGGCAGACGGACGATAGGAGAGAGAGCAGCGCGAAAATATGTTTAATGTGAGCAGAGCAGCGCATCACAACACAAATGGCCACATAGTACTATGTATTTATTAATTTGGGAAAATATGCTCAGTATAATATTATGTATTTATTTATCCCAAAAATGCATGCTGATATTTATTGGTTGGTTCTAGATGGTAACCCTAGATTTCTGAAACTCTTGCACATGCGCACTTGATTCAGCATGTTGGAGAAGTTGGCCCTGAGAGCCTAACCAAGTAATTTTTGTGTCTAAACCTAACCAAACTGCAACTGTTTCACAATGTAATAACATGTTAAAAAGCCTTTGGTTAGGTTTAGGAAAAGATCATGGTTTGAGTTAAAATAATAAGTCAATAATGACTTTTGGTTTCACACGGGACACAAACAGCTGCCTCCTGGGTGAAAGCCCTATACTTGACCCATCCATCCACCGCGACCTGTACCCTACACGAACATTGTCGCTCTTTATACTACACCACCTGATTTCCTAAAGCTTCCTGCCAGAGGACCCACTTAAACTACATTGCAACCAGTATACGGAACAACGCTTATGGCTCTATGGTAACTGTACACAATGTCAAAAAATGCACACAATGAAGAAACAACATGTACAAATCTCGCGCACGTTTCGCAAACCTAGGGTTACCATCTAGACACAACTGTATTTATTATGGATGGTCCACCAGCCAACGTTGATCTGGTATGTTTTAATTGTGCAACAGCGATGACGTAATTAACGACGCCACCCAAGTAGTGTCTAAATATTTTTCCTTTTGCTGATGAGCTCACTATATAGTCCCCTACGCAGAACTCCCTAGATAGTGAATAGGGAGTATATATATATATACATGTTATATTATATCACTTAACTTCACCTTATACTATATCTCACACTATATCATCTTATATTGGCCCAGACTATATCTTGTTTACATAACATTGACCTGCTTTATTTTCTATATTATACTTCTATTACATCTATATATTAATACAGACAAACTAGGTTCCATTACTTAATCATATATATTAGTCTGATGTTTGCTGCAAAGACATTCTGCTGATATTAATCACAGTACTGTCACTTTACCTTGTAATCTGTGTCTCAAATGCTTGTGTATAGTTTCTATGTTGTATTCTTTTTCATACTAGTTTATATATACCTCTGTTATTTATTCTTTTACCTCTATACTTATCAGTACTTACTGCTGTCATTGTGCTGCTTTAACAACCAAATTTCCCCGCTGGGAATCAATAAAGTAATCTTAAATGTCTGCACAGTCTCTGATGGGAGGAATTCACAAGTACTTTAATAAAGAAAACATAAATGCAGCCCTGATTTGAAATTCCAAAGTATTTTGGAGGTTGCTATACTTAATATATTGGCTAGATCCTGTAACTGAAATTATCTAAATTGAATTGCAATTTTCAGTGTTATTGTGTCTTGTCTGAAATTATGTCATGCTGGTCCACCCTGGTAGCCTATTGGTTAAGATATATGCCACATATCAGCAACAACCAGGGTTCAATTCCAGCAGTGGACCTTCATTGTGTAGTGTTCCCCCCTCCTACTCCCATCATTTCCTGTCAACATTATGTGTGCAAATACAGGGAATGAATGATAATAAATATCTTAATTCTTTTCACAGCTGGTCCATCGTCAATGAGTACAGCTGTAGGCCTAGCTCCAACAGCCTCCATGAGTATTAAAAAATTAAAGGACGATAAAAAGGCTTTGTTGGCGCAGAGGGATGATCTTAGAATACAGCTGGATCAGCTGTTGGACTCACTTGCTGTAACTACCCCTGCTCTATCAGCAATAAGTGCTGCCACTCCTCATCAACGCAGTAAGTTGTTGTGAACATGTTTTGAACAGCCCCTTGTGCTTTTAAACGTTTATTTACATTTCTTAAAATGAAAGTCTCGACTAAATCACTTACATGTTACACACTGCAAAAACAGCCCTACTAGAAAGAAGCCAAATATTCTTAAATATAATCAAATTGTCTTGTATTGAGCAAAAAAAATCTGCCAATGGGGTAAGCAAATTTTGCTTGGCTAGAATTCTTAAAACTAGCAAAACAGTCTAGCCACTGAAAGACTGTAATGGGCCTTAAAACTAGACAAAATGCCAAAATTTAAGCAAATTGTGCTTGGAAAATGTGCTTAAATTTAGTGCTATTGTGCCACCGTGCCACCTTGAGTAGACAGACATTAATCTCACATTTCTTTTTACTTCTTTATTGTTGACTTAGTATATCCAGAGGCTGCACAGAACAAAGGATTCAAAAACAACATAAAGACCATTGGTGGTGAAGGTGAAAATGAAAATGTAAATGTAAGCTCTATGGCAAGATAACAAATGTAACAGTGCTCTAAACCTTATAATAAACAGGGTTCGTACAGCTTTACTGTAAAAGTCAAGCACTTTTCAAGCACTTTCAAGGTACCTAAACCAAAAATGTCTCGAAGCCTTTGACATCACATCTAAATTGTTACTATAAATTCCAGGAGACAACAAACAAATATGGTGACAGGATCGTTTCATTTCAAACATTAAAAGATTTTAGGTTTACATGAGTGATTATAGATGAAACATGTTATGTTAAAATGTTGAAAATCAAGCATTTTTCAAGGAGTATATTCAAATTCAAGCATGTTCCTAACCTTGAAACAGTGAAAATTTTCCACACTTTCAAGACTTTGTACGAACCCTGTTAATTTCGGGGGAGGTAATTCTGGTAATTCTAGGTTCAAGTATTAAGTTACTCAGAACCAGTAATACAATCTCAGCAACAAGTTATAGTATCTAATATGAATCACGTGAAATGCTCTAACATAAAAACTGCCTGGTGAAGAAATATCTTGTCAGACAAAAAACAAGCATATATTGCCTTGATTTAAGATATTTCATCTTGCTTAGATTTCGCTTTTTGCAGTGCATTAAAAGGTGAAGTCTATAATCGAGCATGTCCCCCAATGTTACAGCCCAAGCGAAAATTATCTTTAAGTAAATGAAAAAGAATTTTTAGAAAATATTATAACAGACAAACTCAAAGTAAATTTATTTTCTTTCAGAGAAACCAGGAAAGAGGACAAGGACATCCTCCTCCTCCTCCTCCTCATCTTCCTTGTGTTCCCCATCTTCGCCATCATCCTCATCTTCCTCCAAGAGGAAAAAGAAGAAGAGGAACCAGGAAAGAGGCCAAGGACATCCTCCTCCTCCTCCTCCTCCTCATCTTCCTTGTGTCCCCCATCTTCGCCATCATCCTCATCTTCCTCCAAGAGGAAAAAGAAGAAGAGGAACCAGGAAAGAGGACAAGGACATCCTCCTCCTCCTCCTCCTCCTCCTCATCTTCCTTGTGTTCCCCATCTTTGCCATCATCCTCATCTTCCTCCAAGAGGAAAAAGAAGAAGAGGAAGAAGACAAAAAAAAAAAAAAACGCAAAAAGATCTTTTGGGAGGAGAAGTAAGTTTAGAATACATTCTCCTGGTACATGATTGTTCAAATTCCAAAAATGATATGGCAACTCAGCCTAGGAGAGTAAAAGTCCATCACTGACTGACACACATTGCTGGCTTGGTTGCCTGTAACTCTGCTCTTATCAACCATTTCTTCCTGAAACAGGCTGCTCTTTTTAGCAGAAAGCTCTGTTAAACCAGCTGTACACTACCTACCTAACACTAAAGGGCAGGCAGAAAAAGTTAGCCACTAGCTGGTTAACATAGTGTAGCATTTAGCAGCTTGTTTTTCTCAGTAGTTGGCAAAGACCAATACAGAGCTAAGAGGAGATATGATGCAGGGTTTTCAGTTATGAGGTGTCAGAAACATGACCTTAAAAGTTTACCAGAAGAGGAAATAAAAAGAGGACATACTGAGAAAATAATTAATAATTTCTTTTTAAATACGTTGCTAGCAGTTTGTCAGAATGGTTTGATTTTGGTATGTAACATGGCTAGCAAGTTAGTATTAGAATAGATGTCTTGCAAACAGTGTTGCCCTCAATTTGAGAAATGGTCTCAAGAAACGGAGAGTGTATAAGTTGCAGGTTTATTGCCATCTTTTTTACATAGGATGTCAGTCATGCTTAGCTCATAAAGTTAAAACTAGAAATCGAGCCATTAAAAGCAATCATTAACGGCAGTTTACACTGAATATATTTCCACAATAACATTGTCTTTTTTGTTGTACAGATTCATGATGCTTTTAATGTACATTCTCAGAAGACTTTGAAATATGACCAATTTACAATTACAAGCTTGCAAATAAATCTTCTGCTGCATCTGAAAAGGTTACTAATATATGACTTATTTATTATTTAACTTGAGTTCCTGTTTTGTCCATATTAGATGGTGCTTTTCGGTTTCTAAAGTTACGTTATGCTACTTCTGTGTTGCAACAGACTGGGCTAGCACTCCCTGCAAACTTGGTATTACCTTTACTCTACAAACCTCCCACAATCTCACTAAAGTTTTATTCAGGTATTTTATTATGAAAAACAGTCAGACAATAATCACTTCTCAGTGTAGAAGACTTGCCACCTTTGTCTTATGCTCAGGGTACAATAAAGACCTAAAACCATATTGGAAATAATGTTGTCTAATGTTCTAAAATGTCACAGTGAAAGCTCCACACATTAATTACAGTATGTTGACAGTATGGGGCTGCAATATGCTAAGATTTCGAATTAGGTAGACTAAGACACCTCATTACCAATTACTCTAATAAACTCCACAGATGGATGTGTTAACTTGTGGATTCTGTTATCTACACAGATGTATGTATTAAAAGGGAAAGGGGCCCCACATAGTACGCATATGTTTAGGGGACAGGATTTCTTAACTACGCCGCTGTTTGTTAAAACTTTATAAGCTGATAATATGTGAAATGTTTTGTGTTCACTTCTGCTGACCTCACGTGCCCAATTCAAATCATTGCAGCATTTAGTGACTTTGTTTCAAAGCAGTGTCTTGTGGCAAAGTTATTATGTCGATGTGTATGGACCCCATACTGATATAATCAAACTGAAGAACGGATACCTTACAGTTTTAGCAATAAAAAAAACACTTCTCCTTTTTCTTCCTTATAGTGACAAGGCCCGACCAGGTCATCAATTGGTACAAAATGATCCTAAAGACATTCTAGAAAATACGGAGTGTCGCAGAATCTCTCAGGAGGCATGGGGTGGACAAAACAACCTTTGCATTAACAAGTATAATTGCAGAGGTATGTAAAAGTTATATATAATATAATAAGTTATATATAATAATTGTTCCTTTGCTATCACACAGCTTGCTATCATGCATATTTGAGTTATTGCAACAATCAGACAAACAACAAACAAAATATATTTTATAGTCTGCTACCCCTAACAAGTAACACTAAATGAGTTCTAGTGTAAAAATACAACAATAATTTTGACATCCGGCACACTAGTTACATCTTAAAACTTGCAATCACAGGTGACCACTGCCTCAGAGGGGGAAGAATTTGCCCTACCCGCACATGCTGCAGGTACAAGCCTGCAGTCTTATGCAAAGACCCTGAAGGCATTCGTGGATGGCTGCCCCGATGTCAAAAGGAAAATAGAGGAAATGAAGAAGGCAAACAAGCTGTTGCCCATCAAAAATAAGTTCAGATGATTTGTTGTGATATATTTTTTGTTTCGATTTTACGTGTCTCAAAACATGGAAGAATATTACAGTAACTGCACACTGTGCTGTCAGAAGAGTATATATTAATATTAACCATAGCCTATATGATTCATACCTGGTGTTTTATCTTGCTATATTTGTATTTATTACCTGGGACGAAAGGAGGCCGTGCACAGAGCTGAGAAAAGGTAAGCTTGCACCTTGAGGAGCTGTAATGCTGGTCGAACACAATTGCCAGGGAGAAGACTTTCAACATTTTAATGACTTCAAAATTGTCAACATGTGGTTACACGAAACACAAGTGAGTGACATCTATGGTGGGTGAATTCTGTCAGAGGCCATAAACAAGCGTCCAGTAAGGAAGTTTGCTTGTGAGGAGAACGACAGCTGAGACAGTCTTCAGAGGCCGACAGTATCCACGACAACACACTGTCCCCGGTACCGTTGTTCCAAAGTAAACGCACAGATGTACCCCGTAGTTATTTTAAGGACCCCAAAATTATAAAGGAACAATGTAGTTTGCCTGTTGTTGGTAATTAGGTCATTTTAAAATAAAATCCCATCAGATTTATTAAGTGGTGCAGAAGTCATCACTCTATCTTCCCTGAAACATCCAGAATTTTGCTCAGTTTTATGGTCATACTGTACCCTGTAATAATAGAATAGGTACCCAGTATATATATATATATATATATATATATATATATAATAACAGAATAGATACCCGGTTGTTAAAAAATAACTACAGTATAAATTCTTTGTAAAATCCCGAATTGTTACCCCCCATAACTGTTCCCCTGTACCTACTTGGTACGTACTGTACTGGTACACCGTAAGTACAAAAGATTACACTGTAACTCCTGAGTAGTTACGCTGTACGTTGCAGGCTGTAATCTAAAGCGTTACCAAATATTGTTGTCAAGCCAGTTGATAAGGGTGGGACCATAGTAGTGATGGACTTGTGTGACTATGATCAAGAAATGAATCAACAGCTCAGCAATGAAATGTTCTATAAGAAACCACATAAGAAAGAAGAAACTATAAGAAAGAAAAATATTTGGGGCTTTGCTGGCGAGGCTTCAGTACGTCATACAGTACTTGGGTGATTTTGTACCACTGTTTAAGGTCATAATGCTCTCATTTCAACTGCTGGCAGTAGCTTGGTAATATACTAAAGCTGAGAAGGCAGGGGAGGGTCAGATAATGTCTGAGGCAGTACCAGTGCAGACCTGGTAAATACCAAAGAGGTAAAGGTATCAGTAGAAAATATGTTTGTTCACTTTTAGCTAGCACTAATCTCAGAAATGATTTTGGTAAGTACTATTATAACTGATAGAAATGATTGCTGCTGTTGGGTCTCTGTAAATATAAAGAGTCGGTCTAGACTTGCTCTACTCGAAAAAGTGCCCTGAGATAACTTTGTTATGATATGGCGCTATATAAATAAAACTGAATTGAATTGAATTGCTCAAAACTACAAAAATAAGACAAAGAGTAATTTCCCTTTACATCCCACCAATGGATTTACTCAATACTTATGTACTAATGATAGAAACAAATCAGCTGGGATGTAGATGTTCCAGCTGCAGCTGACAGCCATTTATGACTATGATTATGCCATTGTGATTTATGCCATTTACGAATCCCACAGAGCAGGGTCTGGGAAGTCAATGTGTACATGTAATGGCATGTGGTTACCAAAAACAGTCTGCTGCAATCAAACTAAAGCTGAGACATGTATGCAGTTATGTGAGTCAGAGGCATGAGTGAAATACATCAGAAAAAATGAGTGATTGGGTGAGTCATCTATTAGATTTCCATTCTACGCTTGTGGGCTTGTGAGACAGCATGCTGAGCCTTCCCATACAGCACATGTCCAGGAAACTGGCATTCCTTACATGAATATCACCGACTGAGTTTTCCATACCCCAAGATAAGGAGGACATTCTGCTGAAATATTACACTTTGGCTTTTCATAAAAAGTCAGAGTTTCTCCAGACATCCTGTCTTATTTCTTGGAATCTGACATCCCTGATGTAACAGGCCAGACTGAGGCACTGCTTAAATCTCACAGGAATACACTCAGTTGAGTACAGACCACTTATTAAGATCTAGAAGCTCCTTGCTCACAAAAAGTGAAAATATTATTAGATATGTGTTTGGAGCTCAGGGCACTTCCTTAGGTGGCATTAAGGCCGGTGGTAGAATACATTTCTCAGGTCTATTGGATTGCATTTTACTGTAAAAGTATATGCACCTAATAATCTGGTAACTCACTACATACCATATATAAGAAATGAAATAAATGCCTGTGGTACATTGATTAAAATCACTGAGTCAGAGGGGTGTAAGAGCTGGCTGTTTTGATTGTTTTTGCAAAATGTTCTAGAACAATGGGCATTGGACTGACAGTACCATGATGCTTAGTTCATTTTGTGTGTTTGTGTTCTTTGTCTCAGTGATCAAAACCAGCTGACTGTGGTTTCATTCATTTCAGTAATAAGTGCACCGCGGGTTAGGGTTATTTACAAAAAGGGTATCTTTATGATATTCAGCTTTGACTTTATAAGGTGGTGGTATAAAGTTTGTGTTGGCAAAGGTTGGGTCAAGCCATCGCTGAATGATCATGCTTCTACAGCAGCTCCCAGTGGCAGGTAAAGCTCTAACTGTTTTCACTGTTTTTAGCCACGCTAGCAGCAAGGCTCAACTCTCAGCGGCGAGAGTAATGTCTAATGATTGGTGATCTCCTGACTTTCTCCCTAGCGCCACCATGAGGTTGACAGTTTTTGATTCAGAGTGAAACTATTGGATTAATTGCCATACAAATTGGTTCAGACCCTCAGAATGAACTGTAATAACTTTGGTGATCCTTCACTTTTCATCTAGCGCCATCATCAGGTCAAAAATGTAATTGTCCAATACTTGTGACCTAATACCTGCAAAACTAATGACGTTCCCACCAGCTACCTGCAGTCTCTAACTGGAGTGTTCATATAACTGTCAAGCCATATTCACAGCAGATCCACTGGCTAAAGAGCAAATTAACACACTGAGCTTGAACACACCTCCTTCTTTTGTAACCATAACTTCAGTTCCCCCCAACTCTCCACCTTCACTGACAACCAAGATGGTGGTTCAGATGCATTTTTCAGTCGCCCATCTCACGCATGTCTGCGCAATTACATTTCCTCCAAATGTTTGCCTTTAGGAAAGGCTTTACGATCGTCAATAAAACAGATTCCTCACTTTGACAATGGTAATGCAATAAATCAACATATTCATTTTATTGACTTTAAAATGTAATTCTTGTCAGGGTGGGGATTTCTCTAATACATCATTAGACCATCCAGTGACACTAATGCTCTCTCACTGAAATAGTTCCAGGGGTTAGCAGCTCCGTAAGGCCGGGAGAGGGCAGTTTCACTTCAGGTTTTACACATTGCTGAGTAAAGTCCTCCCACACTCTGCTGGAAGCATCTGTCAGTCTCTGGAGAGAAGCCTGCCCCGCATCTCTGCCCCCCTACAGAGCTCCCACATCTCCACTCACAGACAACAGAAATGTGTCTTTGCAGGGTGTCTGCCTTCTTTTCATGCTGTTCCAGTGTCACATGACCATGATGTGGTGTTTGCCAGGTCTTTATGTTCAGGTGGTTATATATCAGAAAAAGCCAGCAGAATGTAAATAATGTGAGTCAGGTATAAACTCCACTGTTTGTTCTTGTTACTAGCTTCATGTTTATCATTACATAGGCTGTTACAGTAAATGTCAGGTTATATAGATACTGCATTTACCATCAACTTGGTACATGGATTGCTAGTTGTCCATCATGTGTTGAAATGAAACAAAATGTAATATCACAACTCATAAACTCATGGAACATGGAATTTGCTGCAGTTAAGCACTGCTATTTGGCAACTTCATGTGGTAAACCAACCTTTTTAGGTGATACATATACATAGCTGCAACAAGATGCAAAGCACTATTCTGACCAATAATGAAATCATCAAAGCAAGTGGTCAATAATCATAACATGGAGCATAGTAAAAATTCAACAACCCAACAGTATATCAAATTTGAGCTTAAGTAATTAGTCAATTAATTATCAAAAAATGTATCAGCGATTATTTTGATAACCAAATAATGTCATTTTTCATGCATAAATGCCAAATATTTAATGGTTTCAGCTTCTGAAATGTGACAATTTGCTGCTTTTCCTCATCTTAAATGACAATAAACTGAATCATTTTGAGGTTTAGACTTTTAGGCTGGACAAAACAGGACATATGAAGGTGTCACTTTGATGACAATTGGGCAGATAAAATTGTTTTGGGCAGTTGTGATAATTTGCGCTAAGTTAGATAATATCCATGAGTAGGCTGAGCTTGACACACAGTGACAGATAACCGATGACCATCCAAACCAAGTGCCATTTCGGTTTATTACAACTAAGTGGAAACTTTATTCCAATTATTATTTATGGCCAAATACCTGCAGAGCTATTGGCATTCCCATCTGCACTTTGTGTTACTGGTAATTAGCAAATGTCAGCATGCTAACTCTAAGATGGTGAACATGGTAAACATTATACCTGCTAAACATCAGCATTGAGAGCGTGTTAGCAGGCTGACGTTAGCATTTAGTGTGAATCCCAACTAGAACAGTCAGATGGTTTCTAATTGCTACCAGGAGGTTTCCCCACTCTGCTGAAATGTTCCCACACAGTTGCTCAAAGCCATTGTATCTGTTGAAACAGCACATTTGTACTGCAGATCTCTGATGGACTCAAATGCCATTACTTTAAATAGATAAAATTACTGGCATCACTGATTCTCACAAGAATCCAAAAGACCCACTGCTTTAGCTGTGATCTTTGAAAAGATCTACTTTGTATGTTTTCACTTTTCTTCAGTCCCACATTCCTCGGCTTCTTCCCCCGCTCTCCTGTCCCAGGGGGGCTAATAGAGGCCACAGGGCAGAATTTGTTAACTATTAGCAACAAAGTTTGCAGTGGTTTGTATGGTAAATGCAAACAAGTCATTATTCTGTTAATGTTAATGGGATGAATAAAAACGTTAAATGTTATGTTAAATGAAAATGTTGAGTGTGGACCAGTGGTTTAATATTTTTGTAGATTGTGGTGCAACACCGAGGCAACTTTTACAACCCAAAAGGCCCCAATGTCATTGTTGCAGGAAAATCACTACAGTCTGTTTAAAGCTGCATGAAATTATTTTTTTTTTGGCCATTCAGAGGCAGCAGAACACAACACCGACACATAATCACCTAAAAAAGTTGCTGTGGGGAACAAGTTAGCAAGCAGTTGTTTAGTTACACATCCATCAGACACACAACAACATTAGCATTCATGTGGAGTGGTGTTTGTGTCACCTGATGACGGTGAGTCCAAGCTTCCCTCTCCTTTAGCTCTGCTTTGGTCCCTGGAAACCAGGTTGATGAGAGCAGAGTTTGTGGGAGAACCAAAATCAGAACCATGTGCTAAAAGGGGCTGAAAAGCAGAGGGGAACTGCAGAGTTGGTGATGTTGGTCTGAGTTCTTCACATTACACATTAATCCTTTGTTACAGTAATATTAAAAATGACTGCTGGAGCTTTAAATACTTTTCTTAGATTCACAGCTGCCATTCATTCTGGCACACCTGAATGAAATGCAGCTGTAATTACTGTTACTACAAGTCGAAATGTTCTCCATGCGAACAGTTTATTGCTTAGTCTTTCTTTACATTGTACACAATTAAAGATCATATTATAAATACAGCAATATATATTATTACGTATATCAGTTATTGGAAATGTAAATCCTTAACATTAGCATTGACATCCCACATCAGGCTATCTGGTATTTTCATGTACTGAGTCTCCAGTGTTGCTGTATGAGTTTACAAAGAGCCAGTACATTTGAACTGAACCACTTGGGGTCGTCAAGGCAACAGGGCATCAAGCTCTTTGTTTTTCACAGAAACAGGCTGAATACATGAGCAGCATGGTGCTGACAATCTCCTTCCCGCAAAGAAAGATTCACCTATTTGGTTCTTGTCGGGGTGGGTGGAACTTCTGCTAAGGAGTGACTCATGTTGCTCTCTGGGTTTACACACTGGATAGTCACACTCATGTTCTTAATCTGGGCTTGGGAGGAGGAATTCAGACTGAACAAATGGTTGCAGACTCCTCCATCAGCAGGCAGGCATGTGGGAGGGATCAGCAGGAAGAATGAGGCGGAACCCTGAACAGTCCCCCAGTTCTCTATCTCCAGCTCTCACACTCGCTGTCCTGTTGGCCAGAAACAGTCAGTCTGAGCCGCTTCAACCCCAAGGAACATCTTATCTACAGCCACCTTTCCTGGGTTCACTTAGTTTGAACAAGATCAAGGACTGAAGCAGAAAGGATTTGGGGTTGTGCTAACATGGCATCTCTGAAGACTGGGCTTTATCTGGGAGTCTGTCTGTCTGCTTGGATCCTCACTACTACAGGTAAGACCACATGATGGATTAGATGTCAATTTAATCTTACATGATTTCTTTTTTTAGTTTTCTTTAATAATCCTGTTGAATAAGGACTTGTGCTGAGCTTTTTAGCAGTATTATTAGTGTAAGGTTTAAAATGTATGTAACGTGTCCCAACATTCCCATATGTTTCCTGTTACATTCTTTTAATATTACTAGAACTTTAGTTTCATATTAGTTTAGGTTTTGTTTGCACGAGTAACAGAACAATACAACTTAATACATGAGTGGAAAAAAGATTATTGAGATTATTTAAAGAAAACCAAAAGGGCTTATGATCATTAGTGATCAGTTATGTGGATTGACAATAAAAAGAAATGACTGCTAACAGGCATGGCATACAAATGAGCAAAGAGACAAGATGGCCACTATATACACCATTCAAGCAGTGGTGGAACCAGACAGTTTTCTGGGGTGGCCAGGCTGAGACCACTACTGACTTTTGTGACTTTTTCTGCGTGGCATGGAGTCATGCAGATGTTAGAGGAACTTGTTTGCTTATGACCAAATGTTCAGCTTTCAGTTGTTTTACAGCTTGTAATGGGACCTCTGCAGTTTGGAGAGTGGTTCCTACGTTCCTGTTCTAACTTAACAGGGACACGCAGAGGTAGGCCTGTATCAGGTGTCGTAGTCATGTCTGCTAGAAAGCCATGCTGCAAGGTTTGCTTTTTTTGCCCAGGTTTTGAAATACTTGGCTGTGAGATTTCTGCCTCCACACCAACACAATGAAGGTGAATGGAATTTCCACAGACCCCTTGGCCCCACCATCACATATAAGTAGTTTGGCTCGTCAAATAGGCCTGAATGTAAAGTTAGAGGAAGATTGTGTTCCAATATGATGCAACCTATTTCACAGCTGAGCTCCACTGTATCTGACAGAGAATGGGCAGAGAGGAGTCCTACTTCTTGATGCAAATCATTTTCATATTTGATTTGATTCTGAATTTATATATTAAGTGAAAAATCTATTAAATGTTGCAGGTACAGAATCAGACGGCATTTTAAAAATACAGGTGTAATCAGTAAATGTTCCATGATGGTATTTATCATGACACATGTGTGAATGTTAATGTTACTAATGTACCAAACAAAATGTTCCACAACATTCTTTAGATGTTGTCATTAACACAATGAGAACCGAATGGAATGTTACAAAATATTTGCAGGACAGACAGTATCTCCAGCTGTATAAAGAGCATTCATAAGATTAATTCTGTTAAGTAACAGTCTTACTTTTGGCTCACCTTCAGATTTGCTCACTGGCAAAGTATGACTTTAATTATGGTCTGTTTTGAGAAAGAAGAGGCTGGGGAGGTGGCGGTCAAAGTTTTTCTGCGACTGATTTATCCAAGTTGATGTATCTGTTTTAGTGTGATGCTACATTACACTGACTCACTGAAAAAACACAAACAGGAAGGGAGAATATTCATGGATGAGTGGAGAGTAATGTGAGCTCCATTTTATTCATAGGTAAGAACGTTGTGCCCAAAGCAGAGGACGTACACTGGGTATCTCTGGACTTTAAAACCATCCTCACCTGGACTACCAAAGCATCGAATTACAGATACACTGTCCTGTACTCTGGGTGAGTAAGGCTTATCACACACAACGACAGTGTACAGGGTTTTTATACTCCCATAGTTTTTCTGCTTAGTCTGGAGCAGTTCTTTAACCTTTTTAAACCAGGTCACCACTTCATAGTGATTACTTTTTTTATGGACTCTTCAAATATACAGTGGATGAAAATTAACAATTCTACTTGGTTAAATGTGTTTCTTTCATTCTGTTAAAAGTAAAGTAAACTGACATTTTAGGCTTTTGAGGATAAAAAACATGCACAAATGACATTACGCACTGATTTTGATTTTCATGTAGTTCTTTAGTTGCTTTAAGTATACTGTATCTGATGTAAATCTTGCCTCATGTGTTATGTGGTGAAACATTATTGAAAATAAAGTGGAGGCTGTGGCTCAGGAAGTAGAGCGGGTCGTCCACTAATCAGGCCAGCACCTTGCATGGCATCTCACTGCCATCATGTAAGTGTGTGTGTGTGTGTGTGTGTGTGTGTGTGTGTGTGTGTGTGTGTGTGTGTGTGAATGGGTAATGAGAGGAACATTGTAAAGCACTTTGGATAAAAGCCCTACATAAGTGCACCCATTTAAACAATGCAAATTAACTTGTCTTTTGCCACCCAGAATGTGCGTTGTACATAATTGATGGCTGATGTAGTGTGATGCTGGGACAAGTGGAGCCTATTGAAAGGATTTGCTGGGCAACCCTCTGTGGCAGATGAATTAGGGACAGTGTTTGTTTGAGAGTGGTGGTCCTCTGGGAGCTGATGCTGTTACAGTAAGTGTGTTCAGACAGCATTAGCATTGATTAAAGAAAATAATAAATAAATAAAACTGATTTCAATAAGACCACTGTGTTTGCACAGTAATGGTCCCAACACAAGGCAACATAACCACACTAAGACAGAGTGAGCACACAGTGAACAACCACCATGGATCAGAGAGCTTTCACCTCAGCAGTCCCAACAATGATGATCCCTGTATAATGCAGACATGTTTATATAATCTCATCTCACTGCTTAGGGACAGAAACAACTCTCATTGTCTTATCAACGTGTTCTCAAGGTTCTGTTCACCATGTTCCTTTGTGTCCACATTTAATCTGTATTTTAAAAACTGTACATTATTATTATTTATTGATCAGAATGTCAGCAGTCTGTGTTTTTTTAATGCATTTATTTAAGGCATTATTCTCCTGTTTTGCCATGTGACTGTCAGGGATGATAGTGACTGGAAGGAGAGTCTTAACTGCATCCGAGTGTCAGAGTCAGAATGTGATCTGACCAGCGACCTCGTACCCATCGACAGGTAGGAATCAGACTTCACTTCACCAATATTTCTGTAATATTCCAGCAGGGCTTAGATATCTGGTAGGGTTAGTAACTTTACAGTGAGCTTAACATACTTCATATTCATTTGTAATTTGTTTTAAAATATCCCTACAAAAACCTATATTTCTCTGTTATCAGCATTAGAATCATGCCCCATGACCTTAGCCATCTTCTTAGTTGTGATTTATCGTATCATATAGAAACATACATTTTTGATGAAGTTACTTAACAGTTAGTTTCTGACTATGAGGCCTGTAACATTAACAAGGATTCTTCATCAGAAAAGCAACATTTTTTCTATTTAAATATAACGTAAATACAGATGGAAAAAGAAGGTTTCTTTACCTTTTATGAAAAGGGTTGTATTAATGGTATGTGAGGCCATTGTTTGTGTCGCTAACAGAAACAGAAAGGGACATCCCTTTTTGATACCTGATTTAAAAGGGAATTTTAACAAAGTTTACAGAGCTGCGGAGAGCCGTGTATAGAGTCCTAATGACTTACTTGAAGCCAATCAAGTCCAGTGGTTGAAACGTAGAATTGTGAACCACACTTAAATAGCCCTTATTGAAATCATTATGTCCTAAAAGTTGTAAACTTTACTAACAGCCGAATCCAGAGTTATAGAGTCACTGTTGTTCTTGTGAGTGAGACCGAGACCAAGCGAACTAATAATTACAACCTCCAGTAGTTTTCCACACAGTAAAAGGAGTTGGTTATGTTGCTGAGGAGTTGGAAGGATTTGGGGGAATGGACTTGTATGGGACAGCATGGTGAGAGAGGGCCTGATCGCCACCAAGTTCTCTTTCAAGTAGAAAGTTGGCCCCTTAGACCCCCTCCTTTAGGGGTGGGGGTGTTCAAGAGGGCATCCGACCTGCAACGGGCCAGCGTAGAGATGCCCCCTTGGAGCCTTTTTTTCTTCCTTATTCTCTCTTCCTCCTACAACTCCTATCCACACACCTATACACCTACTCACCTTAAGGAAATGTATGACTTCATTAATTACTGTAACAGGAGGTACCTGAGGAAAACTGAAGCTCCTCCTTTTCTTTTTGTCTCTTGTTGTTTCTGTCTCTTGCCTCGTCATGTCTCATATGTATCTTCCTGTTAATCACTTGTCTTTTGCACTATTAATATCCAAACAAAAAAAAATCAAAGACAGCTACTGTATAGAGAGGTAATACATTGAATGACTATTGCTAAAAAAATTATTGAAATATGACCAAAAATGGGGTTTATGATTATTATTAATTATTAAGGATTACAACTTTAAAGACGACAAGAAAGTGTATCTCCTATTAAAATGTTCTCTATAGGCTCTTACTGGACAACAGTCTTCCACTGTGATATGTCCTATTCATATTCTGCTTGTTTTTTTTTTTTATCTCTTTGAATCATATTTTTGTCCTTCTCACATCTAATTTTATGAATTTCCGGTCCTCTCCTCATGGCAACCAGTCTAACTCCTTTGTTTTTCACCATGCATATTAAATGCATCTCACATATCTCCAACCCATATTTCTGTATTGCTGTTTGGCAGGACCTACTCTGCTGACATCCAAACAGAGCCTGAGGCCATAGTTGACTATGATGTGGAGGATTTCCCTCACACTTATTCCCCACACTTCAACCCCTATAGAGAGAGTGGGTATCACACACACACACACACACACACACACACACACACACACACACACACACATTACAGTTGTCAGTGAGACATAAGATGAGATTTAAATGTCTTCATTTTCACTCTGATAAGCAAATTACAGCATTGATAAACTATGCTTCAGGAACTCCACTGATTTTACACCTCAGCGTGTGTTTCCAGGTGTTTCCAAAAACCTCAGTCTATCTAACAGAATGCTGTGATCAACTGTGAACACACAAATGATAAAGAAAAGTGATAGCTACAGTATAACTGACTCACATCCTTCAGCTTTCTGAATAAGCCTGGTGATTTGTCCTCTGCTCAGGTAACATCAGTGCTGCAAAATTCACTGTGGAGGCTGTAGATGAGAGCAGAGTCATAATCAACATCACAGATCCTCTGACCAGCATCCATCAGCGTGGGAAGCAACTCAGCATCAGAGACCTTCTCAAAAAGGACCTCAAGTATAAGATCAGCTACTACAAGTCTGGAAGTACAGGCAAGGTACAGGATTCAGCTGTCAGCACCGACACAGATATTAAGCTCAGTCATAAAAACACAGTTTCACCAAAGTAGAGACAGCTAACAAACAGCTGTATGATTAAATACCTCTGAGGCTGAAACCGGTGAAAGTGTTCAACGTGTTGGATTTAGAATTCATCAGTTCATTGTTTTAAATATACAGCATTTAAGTAGATTTTCAAGTTCAAATTGTTTCATCCAACTTGACACAAATACAATGTACTTGTGGTGACACACTGATACAAAGCTTTACAAAAAACACATGCTGTGTCCCAAGTCGTGTACTTGCATACTCAAACTTAGTATTTTGAGTGCATAAGTGATTTCACACTGGTAAGTATGGCAAATGCAGTGTACTGTAAGTACCCAGATGGTGTACACAAAACAGCCAGAAAGTTGAGTGTGGAACGCTGCACACTTCTCACCCTCAACGGTCGCCATCTTGGCCACGTAGCGGAAGGGAAGGGACCACCAACGTATGAAAATGGCGGCTGCGGGTGCGATTGTTACGGCTAAAAGTAAAAGCACGTTCATTTTTCATTCATTTTTAATATAACTGAATTGAAGTCACGAGAGCAATTTTGGCAGAAATTTTTAATAAGATTTTACAGCTGCCCTTCACTCTAGCGATGATGTCACCCACTCTAGCACTGAACATTCTGCCACATACACACCCATTATAAACTCAGAAAAGGAATGAAAAAAGCATAAAAGATTTCAAAAAGCTGAATAATAGTTTAATAGTTGAACATCTTGTGAACAGTTTAAAGTTTAAATGGAGTCTGTAGCTGAAAGTATGCAGAAGCTGTAGCATTTCAAACTAGAGCAGGTTGCAGAGGATTCTCCATTGACTTACATTGTAAAATCATTTTGAAAAAAGCTTGATATTTTAAAAAGTATAAAAGGTATAAAATAGCTGAATATATGCTGAAATGTCCTTAAAAAGCTGAACATTTTGATAGTTTAATGGTTTCTGTAGCTGAAACTATGCAGAAGTAGTAAGTGCAGAAATTTGAGGAAGATTTGAAGGTTGATCTCATTCATTCCTATGGCAAAAAAATGTTGAAAAAAGAATAAAATGTATAAAAGAGAAAACTATTAGCAAAAATGTCCTTAAAAAGCTGAACATGTTGATAGTTGAATGGTTTCTGTAGCTGAAAGTATGCAGAAGTAGTAGCGAAGCGAAAAATGTACAGAAGAAGAAAAATAAAGAACAGGATAACAATAGTGCTGAATCAGCATTCACACTAATGAGTGTTTAGGTTCATACTGAAAGAGTGTAACTGAAACTGATCTGATATTAGAAAGATACTTACAGTATGTTTTGATTGGTCAAAAACAGTATGGTCAACTACAGAGATCACTTCAATTCTAGTCTAATTTGATTTGATATATAAATGTGGTAGTCAATTCAATAATTGAATGTCTAAATGTCCGAATGGTAAGTTACGTAGATGTTGAAGTGAGTGATGGTAATATTTCCTATTCTTACCTGATAGAGAGACATCATATCTGACTCCAGTATAGCTGAGGTGTTGGAGCTGGATGCAGGACAGAGTTACTGCTTCATGGTGGCAGCTTTCATCCCCTCCAGACCCAAAAGCACCCAGCAGGGAGCCTGGAGCACACAGCGGTGTACACATGGACACATTCTGCAAGGTGCACACACTCTGTACACACTACACTACACTGCACTGCACTGCACTACACTACAATAAGCACTACACTACAGTACACTAAACAACACTGCACTACACTAAACAACACTACACTGCACTACGCTACAGTACACTACACCACATTACACTGCACTACCCTACACTACACTGCACTGCACTACACTGCATTGCACTGTAGGGGGGCATAGCCAGGAATTTAGAAATACAGAGGTCATGAGTACTGCCTGTGGCTTACATAGATAAGAAGTTCTTTTGTCTGGTGTGCTTAGAAAAATGACCACAAAGTACGTCAACTGGAAAAGAGCTTTCTTGTAAACAAACACGGTTTTGTTCACATTCACTCACCCAAACACACTGTGTCCTTTTCCTACCTCATTACACATCTGCATAGCTGATCATTATTATTATTTCACATTTTTTTATTCTGTGTAAAACTAGGTACAATTCTACCCATGTGTTTTATGTTTATTTTTTTATTACATTGCTCCTCCTGGATCTGAGTTTCAACAATCAGTCGGAGCCTTCTTTCCACAACCGTGGCATAAGCTTTCCCAGGGAGACTGGGCAGTGTGATACACAGCCTTCAGCATCTCAGACTGAATCTCATCCACACCTGGCGCCTTGCCCTGTGGAGCTTCTTTACTCCATCAGAGGCCTCTGCCAGGGATAATGCAAATGCACACATAGGAAGGAAACACATATCACATTGTGATGTATATTGTTTTAAAGTGATGAATGATGAGCCAGGTCCATCTAACTGTGACTGTTATTGTCCCTCCAGAGTGGAGCCTTGGAGCGTGGGTTGGTGGAGTCTTCATCCTGCTCACAGTCCTCATCATCATCATTACAGTGACGGTCCTCTGTTGCAGATGCTGCAGACGAAGAAACAAAACCCTCCACACATCTCAATCATTGGCACCTGTTTAGTGTGTGTGTGTGTCTTTGAAACCCAGGGAGCTGGCCTCCCTTCAGTTTTCTATCTCCTCTCTGTTTCTAGGAGAACATTATTTTTCATAGCTGTGCTCTTTGTTTACATCATATTGTGGTTATTCTTTTTTTATTTCATATTTTAATTTACATTAAAACATGTGCAGCTTCATCTGACAACTCAATGAGAACTCTGCTTTTCAAGTAATACTATCTGCATTGTAAGCACCACCTGTGCATTTCTGCCATTTATCCTGTGTGTTTGAATGGCCTATGTGGACCCAGGCCCATTAGGACATCAAAAATCATGTACAGCTTTGTTTTAGAATATTAAATGCTAACCGCAGCAGCAGTTTCAACTGAAAAGGTTTTGTCAGAAGCTAATTAAGATTTGAGATGAGATTTGTGCACACTAAATGTACAACATTCCCTCACAACTTATCTTCTTCTTTGAACCCAGTATGTCTGTCCTGTTGCCCTCACACTGTTTTCTCTAAACACATTTTTCATAATTCCCTTTAAGTTCTGTCAAGACAAAATCCAAATAACCAATAAAGTACAGCGAATGAAGCTCTTCAGTGGCATCTAATGGCTGCCCCATGAAACTACAGCTACATCTGCAAATCCACATTCAACTCTACTTTTAGCCTTATGTGGTAGAACTCATTTTGATTCATTATTCTATTATTTCTTGTGTTGTCTTGCTTTTGTTGATCAAAAGGAAGGAAAAGCAATAAAACATAAAATGAAAAGCTTCTCCAGATCCTGTTATTTTCTTGAATTATAATCACATTCAAGAATGTTCAAGAGTTCATTGCTGAATTATGCTTTAACGTAGAGTGTGAATAGTTATCACCAAGGTTCTGGAGTGTGGAGAGGCAGTGAACCTGATATATCTGAACATTTGCTGACCGGTCCTGTCTGTATCTGACTGAGCTCAAACTACAAATGAAAGGTGTCGCTTGTAGTGACAAACCCACAGAGAATTACTCCCAAACATGCAGCCCCCCTCAGCTTTATGGAGCTTTTTGACCTCTTTTAGCTCATTGTTTTAGTTTTATGACCCACCCTCTTCCAGCAGCAGCAGGCTGCTGGTTTCAGTGATAATGCCACTGTCCACTACCTGCTCAGCAGGAAACAGCAGACAGACACCGTTAAGTGACTAGCTGGTGAACATAGTGGAGCATTTAGCAGCAAGAGCCAGATATTTCCCTCAGGAGTTGGTGGAGACCAAAAACAGAGCTAACAGAGAGGGAATAATGGACTTCATCAGGTGACACAGACACCACTCCACATGAAGGATCATGTTGCTCTGTAACTGCTGGATGTGCAAATAGCTAACACGTTCTCTGTAGCTACAAGCTGATAATATGTTGTTTCAGGGTCTTCAACCTCCCCCATGTGGCCAAAAAAATGAACTGACGTAGCTTTAAGTGACAGTCTGGCTGTGCAAAGCTACAACCACACCCCAACATGTTGTGATTCCTCTACAGACCATCTGAGAATATAAGTTTATTTTGTTGCACACTGCTGCTTACTGACATGATCTGATAAATGGATGCAGAGTAAACTCCTCTGTCCTGTTTCTGGATGGACAGCATAATAAAACAGAAAACAGAAACCCAGCTGTATTCCCCTCTGACAGTGGTCTCTTAAAGACGAACCAGACCACATGCTGGAATTATAGTTGAGTTTTAATTTGTCCAACACAGAACCTCACATTTAGACAGCAACACACACATCACACATTAATGTATTATCATCACAAGAAACCATGGCTTCGCCATGGCAAAACACAGAAGTTGGTTTGAATATCATTTCACTCAACCATGGCTTTTAAAGTGCATACATCTGTATCATAGAAAACACACACACTGCAAAAAATGAAAAGCGCCAGAAGCAACTTTATCTTCTCTGTCTCTCTCTGAACAATATGACTGCTCTGACAACTGCTTTCAATAAGATGATGATCATCATCACGTAACAGATATTATAAGCAGCCTGTAAATAAACAAATACAAAAATAAAGAAATACATACATAAATAAAGAAATAAATGTGTAAGCAACAACAAATAATTGAACTGCAATCTGTTTAAATAATAAAATTGCTTGCTAACCTTGTCATTTTTACAGTGCATGGAATGAGATGTTTATTGTGCTACATGTGTCTATGTACAGTGATACATTTTCAACATTTCTTAAAAGTAAGGACACATACCATTTATTATCCGTCAAAACGTGCTGTTTTAGCTTTGGAGAGTGGAAGGTTGATTTGGGGAAATATTCTTAAATCCTTTGCACAGTTCTCTGAAGAACAGATCTGCTCATACAGGTGCTTCTTCTATGAAACTCCATCTGTAATATTGTCATATAAATGAATGTAGTTTTGATCTGTATCAGTTTTTGATAAAAGCAGATGTTGGTTCCGCCTATAGCCAGTTCATAAAACAGGAACTGGGTCAGACAGGAAGATGACTTGAATGTTTCTGGTTTGTTGGGATCAATAGAAAGTTAGCTGAGCAGTGGGGGCTCCACCTACTGACACTGAGCCAAAGTGAAATATTTGGCGGTAGTTACTGAACACATCATGCGACTGAAAGATGAACTCTGAAGTTCATCTTTCTGAAGAACTGAAAACAAACTTTTCTTGCTTAGTGATATTATTTGGTCCTCATCATGGACAGATATTGTTAAATAGTGAATGAATAAATCTTATACTGTATAGAAGAATATATCTCATAAATAAAAAGACTCAGTACCAAGCTTCATTCCCTTCAGGTGGTTCAAAATGGATGCAGAAAATGCTAAAATCAAGAACAATTTCTCTGTAGAGCAGAGAGAAAAGTCCAGACTAATGTTGATAATATACTTATCATTAGTGTTGTACACAACAACAGGATTCTATTATTGTGATTTGCGGCACTGCCAGCCAAACATAACCTCGTCATGGGTTTTCACACTTCCAGGACAGGGATGCAAACTATTCAGTTGTTACTGAAATTAAACAACAAACTCAACGTGGATGCCAGTAGGTCGGTCAGTCAGTCAGTCAGTCATTAGTCATTAGAGGCAGCGTTCTTCTGTGTGCTTCTAACAAACTGAAAACAATTTTACTTCCTGTGTTGGGATTCACATCAGATCTTGGGGTTCACAAACAGGAGTTCTGACTTTGAACCTTGAACTTGAACACAAATCTAGACATATTATGAAAATGATGGAAAATTGCGAAACACGTGCTTCACATTTTACTAACATTTCAAAGTAAAATGATGATGTCATATAGAAGTGGGTGATATGATAAATATTGTGAGACAATATACTGTAATATATGTGTCTAGTGTCAGAGATTTAGCCATATTGCTAATACCATAGCAGTTATCCCATGTACTATCACTGCTTGTATGAGGTTTTTGTAGGCAATTCTGTAAATCACTGAACAGGACTGCTTTATCGCAGATTGGATTTTTATATGTTTGCATCATTGTAAAGAAGTGTTTTTTATCTGTTGAGTATTTCATTTGCTAGATTACTCAAAAACAGAAATTCATGTCTGGTTCTTTTATCTATTAACAATTTCTTAATGGATTTCCCAGAAAACGTAACATATCGCAGTATCTATCTATCTATCTATATATATATATATATATATATCTATATCTATCTATCTATCTATATATATATATATATATACATATATATATATATATAAATTAAATGACCTATACTGTGATAGAGGATTTATCCATATTGCCCATAGTTACAGTAAATCCAAGTCTGTGTCAAGCCTGTATGTTAATTATTATTATATTCATTGATCCATTAGACAATAAGCAACATTAAACTGACTTTGTAAAGAAGTCAGCACTGAAAACTGGCTTACATGGATATATGTTGCCTGATAAATTTGACTGGTACAAACTCATGTCTACTTCCTGTAAAAAGGAAGAAGACATGACATAAAGCCAGCAGCAGGTCAGGTCTGCCTCACAGTGGGCTGTCCTGGTTATACACTGTGGACATGAATTAGCAGTTTGTCTTGACTGAAGTGTCAAAATCACAGAATGTTTGCTTTTACAGGTTTCACAGTGTTGTCATGCACTCATGGCAAAGTGGTAATGAGGTAGACGTGAACTGAAACTGATTATTAACTGAAATACTTCTTTAGTGCATGCTAGGTCTGTTCCAGTGTGAGGGTAGACTGTCATGTGGAATATATATTCATCATGGACACAGCAATATTCTATCATACATTCACATTCTTCATTTTATATGAGGATAATTCATATATGTATAGCTCACTGTACTTGTAAACTGCTTACGGAATCGGTTACATGGTATACTGAATGTGCGCTACTTTGTTCACCAGACCAGTAGATAAAGTCTATTGCTTACACGGTATTTGTGGACGGGTTCTTACAGCAAGCAGAAACAGTGCGGTAATAGTTCAACTGCAGCACATTTGCTCTGAGTGTGTGTGTTACCTTAACGCGGCTATCATCGATAACAATAACAGTGTATGAAATGACAATGTGAAAGGTGTCACTGGTAGAGATGAACCTACTAAGAATCATCAGCTGAACCTGCAGCTCCCCTCGCCTTTACTGAGCTTCATAGTAACTTTCAGCTCATTGTTTATCTGTTTATCTGTTCTGGTTCCCTCTCAGTGCTCTCGTAGCGTCCTTTTCGGCCACAGGAGGCAGCTGTTTTCAGGTAGAGGTTGGTAGAGACCAAACACAGAGCTAACAGAGAGGGAATACTGGACTTAGATTCATCAGGTGACACAAACACTACTCCACATGAATGATCATGCTGCTCTGTAACTGCTGGATGTGGAAATAAACAACTGTTTACTACACATTCACCATATTAATTTAAAGGTGATGACATGTCAGGGTTGTGTTCACAATTTGTTTCTGCTGCCCCCAAGTGGCCAATTTAAAAAAAAAATCCAGTTATTGCAGGTTCAACAAAAGAATGATGGAAGATGTTTGACTTTATGCAGTTTTATGTCACCATTCAACCAGCAAGACTAACTACTCCCCTCACCCAACCCAGAGCCATACACGGGCAGAGCTTGGACCATGCAGTCTTCAGAGGCAGCCAAAACTGAGGCCATGGTGGTAAAGCAGTTATAGGACTACATTTGGCATAAAGCCCATTTCTATGTGCGCTCACTCTCCCTATCTGATGTCTTTGGTTTGATGAGGGTAAACATGTTGGGAGTGATTTTCTCACTGGCCTACCAGACCTTCCTTTGGGTACCTGCCTGAAAGAAACTCTGAAAGCTTTTGGCCCATTTCGGCTGGACGAACAGCACCCTCTTACTTTTTTGTGCTGTAAAGCAATCAATCACTGCTGATTCTAGCTGTGTCCCAATTCCATACTCCATACAAACTCGAAGCATTTTACAATATATAGTGTGATCACACTTAAATATGATCAAAGGTGTCAGTATGCTTACTAAATCTGCTTTAATTTTTGAGTGTGCTGTTGATGTAAACTATTGTCCCACAATGCAGTGCACAAAAGAACACAAGACAGCAGTCAAACAGCTGCAAAACACCCCAGAAAACTAAACGTAAAAGTATGAACTCTCTGTTGATTTGTTGGTAAGATTTCACTGGCAGTGGCATTCCAAAAAATCTTACATGATGTCCTGTTAAATACTGAGAGATAAATTCATTTACTGAGTTCCAACTGCAAAAACAGTAAACTATGACAATAGCCCAATTGATACTGGATTTTTGAGGCTGATACCGATGTTGAAATTTGAGAGTTTAAAAAGTTATAACATAATTTAAATAAACATATGTGAAAGGGATCACTTAAATGTGATTCTTAAAGATATGTGCTGAGTGGGACATTTTACAGTGTAAAAATAAACTTGTCAGGCTTCTCTCTGGTGGACAAACTTTGTAAGAGACACTTTTTACTATCTAAAACATATCTATGGTATTTCTGTGTTTAAATGTTTTGGTACTCATCAGCCACCATATATGTCGATACCGATATATGGATATTAAGCTAAACCGGCTGATATATTAGCTCTAGATGTTTTTAGTGTGGTCACACTTAACAAAGAGAAGTTTCTGTTTTTATCTTTTTAATTTCTTTCAAAGTGTTGTGTTGATGGACACAGTGCAGCAGCTGTAAATTAATGAAGGAAAAAGCAGACAGTGGTGTGAAGACTCCAGTGGCAGAAAAGAGATTAACTCAAAAATCCTTGGAACCACAGTTTTGCTCACTGTTTTGTTTTCTTATTTGAAATTGGCAGTAGTCTTTCAAAGTCGCAGTTTCCCATCTGTCTGCGCATTCTTTCACACCTGTCCTTCTGTGTTAGTACCAAACAGTTAAGAAAACCAATGTCTTGTATATTAACTACCAAGATAGTGCACAGTCAACATGAGTGCATAGTTTTTATTTAATATTATTAGTATATCGTGTGGAACTGGGACACTGATGTAGTGAAATGCAGTGCAGAGGCCATTTAACGCTGACAGTTTTCGGTGTTGTCCAAGTGATGGTTCATTTGTTTACTGCTACTAATTCAAATATGAAGTTCAGTGGCTAAAATGCTTTAAAGAGTAACGCAACAGCCCCTGAAAATCTTGTTCTCTCCAGTGGTTTGACTTCTCATATTGCGGCAGTGATATACAGGTGTACTCCAGGATGCTGTGACATCACTGTTGGGTGTGGTTACAGGTTCAACAGAGCACCTTTTTGACCACGCCCATCAGTGATGCTGTGGTTGGAGGAGAACCAGGCTTGAAACGTTGAGCCAGAGATGGCAGTGAAACACTGCTTTTTAGACTGCTGTTAAAGCACTCTTTAAGGAGCACCTTAAAGTAACTGATGACTGAAAACACTGGGCATGTAACCATGGTGACAGAATAGATATGCACTCACTGTACAACGCCACCAAACTCTCTCTACAGCTCTCATCCAATTTAGACCTAAAACTACTAATTGACTAGATAATCTGAAAACCACAATAGCAGAGTATATCATTTATATACATGTTATCTATGTAACAGTCCACTTACACATGCTCCAACACTAAGGTCAAATCAAAATAGGGGAGATTATTTTCACGGTGGACCAATTAGCCCTGTCAAACGATGGAAAGCTTAACTGAGAGACTCAGAGGGCACAGGAGTGTGTTGGTAGCTGATATTCTGAATAAACAACAGATAATGTGCATATGCTTGACAATCAAGCATCACCTGGGGTAAAAACAGTAGGGAATCATTTATCTTACGTAAGGCCACCCTCAAAGAATGTTGTTCATTTTCATATAGTTGTTTCCAACTCTGACTTCTTTAAATCACTTTAAATAGACTGAAGCCATGAGCCAATCAGGTTTCCCTAACAGTAATCATTAAATCTTGTGGAGTCAGCTGGTCTCATGGTAGTTTTTACATCGTGCCTACTTCTCATCTTTCCATTCTGACTTTAACTTTTCCTTTTGAAGTCTGCAAACATAAAAACATCTGAAACTAGAATTATTGCCATAAATAACAGCAGAATGATCTCTCCCTCCTATCTATTTAATCTTAATTTCATCCCTCTTTGTCTCCATTTCATCGCCTGTCCTCTTACTTCTCTCCTCATCCTCTTCATCTCGTGTTGCCATTGTTGTTATGGAAACCCTGCTGACATGGTAACCCCCACATAAGTGTTGGTTGGTGAGAGATCACTTCAGGTCGATGCCCTGAGTCTGGGACTGAGCCTTCTCCTTGGCCTAAAACACACATGAAAGACAACGGACAGCATGATGATAAATGTGATTAAAAACTATTAGAAATGACAAGTATGACTTCATGCCATGATATTTATATATATATACATGTCAGCACAAATGGGTCTCTGTTTCAAGAGCACAATTTCAAAGAGCTGCAAAAAACACTCTTTTATGCACAAGGCCAATGAGGGCATATCTAAGTACACCTTTACATTACATTACATTATATTCATTTAGCTGATACATTTGTCTGAAGCCACTTCCAAGTATATTTTTTTTAAGGCAAGGTGCAAAAGGGTTGTTTGGTAAAGTAGAATATACATGATTTAGAGGGTGTGGTGACTATTAATCATCCTTTTAACTAGTCATATTACTCATTTCATAACTTTTCAACAGCTGAGCCAATCACAGTAATGTATGACAACATTGGCATCTTCTATTTTTGATATAGATTTAAACTTCAGTCTACAGCCATGCTAGCTGCTCTGTGAGACTGTACTTAAGCACAATAGTGCTTTGAGCTGAAAGCTAAAAGCAGCATGCTCACTTTGACAATGCTATTCTGATGTTTAGCAGGTATAATGTTTACCATATGTACCATCTTTGTTTAGCTTGTTAACATGCTAACATTTGCAAATTAGCATTACACACAAAGTGCACAGCTGATAGGGATGGCATTAGTTTTGCATGTATTATTATATAATTTTAAAATTATATTATATTATTTTTACTATTATTGCAGGTCATAAACCTAGGGACCAAACCAAAGTTTTGGACAAAGTAAAACTTTGACCTGATGATGACAGTAGATGTAACATCAAGGGATCACCAAAGTTATTACAATTCATCTTGTGGGAGACATGAATTTTTCTACCATATTTCATGGCAATCCATCCAACTGTCAAATAGTTAATAGATATTTCACTCAAAACCAAAAATGTCAACCTGTACAAAATTTCATCTCGATCCATCAAGTAGTTTTTGAGATATTTTAGTTTAGACAAATTTGGTGGACCGACCGACTGACCAACATTACCATCCCTAAAACAACACCGCTAGTATGGCTAAAAATATACCTGGGTTCTACAGCTCTATGGATACTGGATATTTGAGGCTGATACCAATATCATTATTTGATTTAAGTTTAAAAAATTCTATACATTGGCCAATATGTTTTTCAACATGAACACATACATAAGCATTTTATAAAGATCCCTTAATTTGGTTATTAATGAATTGTGAGATGTGTAGTTTTATACTGAGCAGGACATTTTACAGCTGAATCTTAAGCTCTCTGGTAGACAGAATGGAGAAACTACTGGAGGCTTTGAGGCTTTAATAATTAATGTGTAATAATTAATGTGGTTGAAAAAGGCTTTGTAATGTCTGCGTTGCTGTATAATTAAAGATCACAAAGTGTGAAAAAAATTGACCAGGAGGAACCAACTTCTATAAGACAATGAAATCATGCTGACCAGTGTTTTTTATGTCATTCTAACAGTTACATGCAAAGGAAATGAAATCAGCATGATGAATCAATTCACTATAGTCCATCAATTGTTTTCAATTTAGGAGAGGTTAACTCAGAAGTAAAGGTCTTCAGTGGTAAAACATTTTGGATCTGATACAAATTCATGGAGGACCTACCCAAATCCAACGTGCAAAAATTAATTATAAAAAATAAATAAATAAAAGCAGATCAGTATCTGATCCGAAAGGGACCCAAGCACAGTCAGACCCAATCCGAATAGACTAAAGCATCCAAAATGTGGTTGACTTGAACAGACGTGGACTAACTCGGTCCAGGGTTGTGTCTTGGATACTAAAAACCCGAGTGGACTCATAGAGACCTGTACTCAGAAAATTACCATATGTGAGTTGCATGTGTGTGGTTTCCAACTTACCCTGAGTGAGGGCCGAGGTGGCCTAACTGGTCTGACTGGTCGTACTGGCTCTGCTACAGGGTTTGCCTGCCTTCTGTCCAGAGGCTCTAGGTCATCAGCTACATCAGGACAACCAATGTATCCTCCAGCCCCAAACACTGAACCCAGATCACCTTCTAATAAATTGTGACTGGTGGGATTGGATGTAGCGAAGTCCTGGTTAGCAGACATGTTGCTGGCCATGTTGAGGGTGTCAGCAGTACTGGTGTTTGTTTTGTTGGTAGCACAAATACTGGTGTTACTGAGTTCAAGTCCCAGCAGGTCTTCTGATGCCACATCACTGTCTGAGCTGTTATTGGTGGGACTGACATTGAGCTCTGGTTCCACAACGCATTGGTTATTGTTAGCTTCGGGGAAAACTTCCTTACTCAACAAGTCCAGCACCTCCTGGTTGTCATGGCTACCTAAGTCTAGCAATTCCTGATTTTCATTGCTACCTAGATCCAGGAGTTCCTGGTTGCTGTGGCTACCTGAAACTAGCACTTCCTGATTTTCTTTGCTACCAAAATCCAGTAGTTCTTGGTTGCCATGGCTATCTAAATCCAGCACTTCCTGATTTTCAGTATGGGAGAAATCCAGCAGTTCCCGATTGCCATGGCTACAAGGTTCCAGCACTTCTTGATTATCATAGTTACAAGGTTCAAGTAGTTCCTCAATGGTGATATTGTGATAGGGTTCCACCACCTCCTGGTTGTCATCACTAGATAAATCCAGATGTTCCTGGTTTTCTTTGCCAACTAACTCCCTGTTGTCAAGGCCAGAAGGTTCCAGCACTTCTTGGTTTCCATTGTTACACGAATACAGAAGTTCCTGTTTTTTGTGGCTACAATGTTCAAGCACTTCTTGGTTGTCAAAGTTATGAGGTTCCAGTACTTCCTGGTTGCTATAGTTAGAGATTTCTGCTTGCTCATTGTTATCATAGGTGCAAAGGTGCATTGCCTCCTGGTTATGATGGCCACAGAGGTCCAGTACCTCCTGGTTCTCTTCCTCAGGGCTAAGTTTAAAGCCATAAGGGTCAGAGCCCTGTACCATCTGGGAGGAAGTGATGTCAAACCCATAGGGATCAAAGTTCAGTTGGTCTGGTTGAGAAGAGGAGGGCTCGGGGTCAAAGGTCAGATCATTTTCAACAGGTTCTGGGCTCAGTTCAGCTTCATCAGGGTCTAAGAGGCTGTGACTAGAATGTTCTGGACTGAGTTTAAACCCATATGGGTCAAAGGAAGACTGACTGGCTGGTTCAAAGCTCAACTCAAAGCTCAGTTCTCTGTTCTGATCTGAGTCAGGCTGGATGAAGTGGCTCTGGGAGCCTAGCGAGTTTAGGGGAGTTGCAGGATTTTGGTGTTTGTCTTTGATGTTGCTAACCCATTCTGCCCCCTGACTGGAGGTAACATCACGTGGCGGAGTTTGCTCTATGTCGCCTGTCCAATCTGGTTCCAACAGGACTTGTTTGCCAAGCTCAGGGACAGCCTGAGCAGAACCAGAACTCAGACCTAGGAGAAGAAAACGAGGGCCATCAGGGGCAAGACATTTAGGGGGCCTGAAAAGCAACTAAAGCACTAAACAGTTTGAAAGGACAAATATTTTGTTACTAATTTAAGAAAGGTTTCACATTGAAATCAACATGTAACACAATGGGGAGTGGACGTGAATAGATAAAAACTTGACCTGGGTGGCACAAACTGAGTCAAAGACATGTCAGCACGAGTTGGAAATGTTTCAACTTGATTGAAAAATTTGCACTTATCCTGAGGCTTTATGACTTCATGAATGTACAGACGTACATTTTTTCCCCGCTTTTATTACTGAAGCACATATTACCTATGACAGAAATACACTCATCAACATTGGAAAAGAAATGCAAGGATTTGCATTCAGAACCAACAGATCCACAGAGGATGCCATCTCCACTGTCCTCCACTCAGCCTTCACACACCTTGAAAATAGCAACACCTAGATCAGAATGCTGTTTGTTGATTTCAGCTCAGCATTCAACATAATCTCCCCCATGAAACTGACTGGCAAACGCAGCACTCTAGGCTTGAGCATTACACTCTGCAACTGGATATTGGATTTCCTCACAAACAGACAGACAGTTCGGATTGGCCATCTCAACTCCACTCTAGTGCTCAACACCGGAGCCCCCCAGGGCTGTGTGCTCAGCCCCCTCCTGTTCACGCTGTGCAATCCCCGACATGGAGAGAACTCTGTTGTGAAGTTTGCAAATGACACTGCCATCATCGGCCGGATTACAAACAACGATGAGAAACACATCTCCACTCTGGTAAAGAAAGCTCAGAAACAACTGTATTTCTTTAGTAGGCATGTGATTGGCAAAGGACAAAAAAGCAGGAAACAGAGCCAGCCCCCCCCCCCCAAATATGGTGGCGGTTTATCAATCTATCAATTATCATATGGATGGTAAAGTATGACCCAAGACATTCTCTTTTTTTTTATAGTTTTGATTTATTTTTTCATATTTTTTTATATTTAAACCTATTTTAACCCCCTCATCAATAGATTTAACCTCAGGGATGTTCAGTGTTAGCCTGGCCATAAATCCGTGTATGCTGAAAAGAAAAGTAATTATCTTCAGAATGTAATAGTCTGTCAATTCCCTTCATTTGGTCTCACATAGAAATGCAGCAAAACTATTTATAGTGCTGTAATTACATAAAGTTTTCAATATCAAAATAATGTATGTTTACATTCAGTCTGACTAACGTTATTTGTGTGACTATCTGCTTTGCGCAAGGCAGACAACTCGAGCCGAAGCAGGAAGACACAGCTAACATTACTGTCCTCACTGCCACCCTTACAAAATAGCTAATCAAGTATCCAATTAACCAATGTAAACCCAGGGTTATTGGGGAAATCACATTACTACGAACCATGAAAACTCTTTAATCAAGCTATTATCTAAATGTGGTTATTCACAGTAATCAGAGTAATCACAGTAATCATAAGGATTAACGTTACTTGAAAAGCAACCATTCATACAGCCAAGTGCTGCATGTGTCTAGACTAGCACTAACTTTGACAGCGGGCTACGTTAACTAGCTAATTAACTTAGCAGATAAGCACACACTAGCTTCACTCACTCAGCCAAATATGAACAGACACTCACTCACTCATTCACTAGCTTGCTTGAATGCCTTCTGCGCTCCAGCGCAGGGTTTTCTGCCAGAACAGCTGTCAATAATAATCGCGATGCTAATCGATTAGCTCATCGCTAATTGATTAGCGATAAGCATCGCGCACATATCGCGTACCAAACAGAGTAATTTAAGAGCCCATACTCATAGAATGGGGGTTACAGTACGTAACCAACGGTATGTACGCTTGCCTGTTCATCTCTGTTGCTGTCGCGGTGTTTTGGCGTGAGAATTGTTTGGACAGTGTAAGACTGAACGTGAAAGCGTGTGATATGCGAAGCAAACAAGAGTTTTCCAACCACTTGTAGGAAAATGGTAAGGATCCTCAATCTATTACTTGTCTATTACAATGTGTGGGGGGGGGGGGTCTTACAGGGCCCCCAAATAATAATAGAAGTAACCCTGTATAACTTACATTACAAAAAGCATATTGTTTAAAATCTTTGCTGATATAGTTCTATAGTTCTTCAGTTTTGCTTTTTTGCTTTTATACTCTCTTTTCTCTCTCTTCCCTCCCTCCCTCTCTTTCTTCTTCCTCTCACTTATTTTTTATTTTTATTTGTGTAATGTAATCAGTTGGCCCTTACCTACGCAAGGTGCTCAACCTTTAAGACCATATTAAGTAGGAATGCATGAAACATGAATTACAGCCCCAGTCCACTCACATAAAAGAACTGTAAAAAGTAGAATTATTGAGTGTTAAATTTGAAAGGTGGATTTTGAGTATAAATTACCTTGTTCCAGTCCTTCTGTTGCCACAGCACTAGCCTCTCCAGCTAGAGATCCCAGACTGTGTTCTTCTATGTCAGAGGGAGGGGAGACAGTGCCAAGGTCCAGCTCATACCCATTAGGGTCTGATTCTACAGAATACTGACCCTGGGACTGCCAGCCCTGTATGGGCTCCGGCCCCAGCTCCTCCGACGAGCTCTGAATGGGTTTAAATCCACAGGAATCGTCAACCACAGCGATGGCGTCCAGGTCCTCTCGGCTGTAGCTGATCTCTATGTCGCTGTCTTCATCGGGGAATTCAGACTCAAAGCACTGAGTTCCTGTTGAGGCTTTGTTTTCAGCACAGGACAGACTGGTGTCCGCCTCATCAACAACATTTCCTGCCCCCTCATCGGTGCTGACCTCTGGGAACAAAATATCTGCTGCAAAGGGGTCGCTGCCTTTGAAAGGGTCTGAAGCGAATCCATCTGACAAACAGGTTAAAAAAGATTAGTGACATGCCAGCGGTGGAAGAAGTATTTGTATTTATTATAACTGCAGTGGATTAGAAGCATACAGTATCATAAAATGGAAATACACAAGTATAGAAAATACACAAATACGTACATCAAAACTGTACTGAAGTACAGTGCTTGAGTAAATTAACTTACATTCCACTGCTGTCTAAAAGCATTTTGGATCTTTACAGTTAGTTTACACTAGATTTGTGGTGGTATATAAAACACCAGCGAGACCTTAAATCCAACAAAATATAATAATACTTGAGTTCAGAGAGTTTCAAGCAACAACATAGTTACAGTTTGATAAGTAAAACCCTGACTTGTCACATATCTGATCTCCACCAACAATATGTCCAGGACAAGACAAGTGTAGTTAACTAGTGTGTTACTACTCACCAGATGAGTCCGTTTTAGGGAACAGGTCTTCATTGAAGAGGTCATCTACAAATCAAGTGAGAAAGAAATGGGAAAATCGCTATATACAACCAATGAGACGTGGTGAGAAAAAAAAAGTGGAGTTACAGCATAAATTTGGTACAGGGTGCACATGGTTGGCTGGCTATAAAGTCACATTATACTGTACATGCGCCAGCCATACACATCGTTCAGTACTCTTTTGAACATCTTTGTTTTCAAGAAACTGAAAATGGAAGAAAATGTAATACACATACAATTAGGTTCCAGAGGCAAATTTGTACAACGGATTGTAGAGAAAAGATGTGCCAAATTTGATGTCACTCAGTTTTTAAGTAGAAGTACTATAGAGTAGCAACAAGGTATCTTGGGTGTCCAAGGTTCCAGAACTCAAATTTCAGTTCGTTTCGTTATTGACAGTGTTCAGTAAGGCTCGGATAGACATAAAACTGTCCTGGCTGAATCGTCAATAGAAAAGATTAACAACCACAATTTTTTGATAGAAAGTAAGGTTGCAAGTAATCATTATTTTCATTGTTGATTAACCTGCTGATTATTTTCTTGTTTAATGGATTCATTGTTTGGTCTGTAAAATATATACAGAAAATTGTGATTTTTTTTTTTTTTTTTACAATCACAAACCCAATGAGTGAAAGCGGTAGGTCTCCCTCGGACGACACACAAGTGATGTCATCATTCGCTGATGTCACTCGCCAATATCAAACATGTTTAAAAAAATCTGAAGACTGACAGCGACTGGCAGTGACTGGATCTGAAGACTTGAGATTAGAAACTTTTCATATCACACACACTATATGATTTATCCTTTTCAGACATTTCAGCAGTACTTCCTTCTCCGTAACAGATAGATGAACAAAAAGTGAAAGGCATTATCTGCCTGACTGTCTGATACATACGGTCACTCTGACAGTGGGCGAAGGGGTCGGCTTGGTAGAAGTCCAGTTGGCTTAGAGGGTTTGGCTTAAAAGTGGATTCTTCCTTTTCTCTTTCTTTTTCCCTTTCATTGTTGATCTCCCCCTCCTCTGGGTCATCCTCTATGTCAGATCTGTACATCTGTGAAACATGACAACACAGTGTTTGCATCCCACACCACAGAGGACATGTTATTTCAATGCTGACCACTGCTGGTTGGTAGTCCTATATTAGACAGGTTGACAGTGCGATATAAATTCAAAATCATGGTATGAACTGACTGTATCATATCTCAAAATCACTCACAGCTTTGATGATCTCAGGCTGCAAACCAGCCAGAAATATCTATATACATATGTCATACACCCTTCTCCTGCAGTTAATTATTGCCACAACATTGTTTATGTGTCATATTGGTGTTGTGCATGATGAGAGGTGTTCTGTGGTAATGACGCCACCTTTGGTGAGCTGGCCCCGCTGTCGTCTGCTTCTTCTCTGGTATCTGCTAGATTATTGCAGAAAGACGAGCCACTGGCCCTCTGGTAGTCACCCACACAGACAGAAAGACAAAGACAGTT